>JBCEWB010057623.1:0-13846 GCA_039654565.1 Peronia peronii
ACTTTGGCCAAAAAGAAGAGTTCCAGACCCCCCCCCCCCCCCCCCCCAAGGTGATTTATAAGTCACTGGCTCGTATTTATCTTTGATTTGGACAGCGGTAAATTTTGTCTGTTGGATTTCATGTGCTCATTTCATTGAAGTTATAATGGACGTGACTTCTTGTGGACTGTCTTTGTCTTGAGTGTTTACCAGAATTATAGCACAGTTTTATGTACACATGCCAAAAAAATGTTCAAAAAGAAGAGCACTTATTCTGTAAGAGGAACGCAAAGCTTGTTTATTGGTGGATAATGGTTCTGTTCCCTTTAATGTTATCGATATGGTTTGACATTGAGGTTTATTACAAAAAAAAATCATGATCCAGCAAACAGCAGCAATGCAAATAGTTTTCTATAGGCAGTCTGATATCTGCTCTATTTGTGGTGAAAATCTGGTTCGTGGCTGATGCATGTAAGGCAAGACAAGGTGAAAGACAGATGTTGGGAGGTCTTTATTTTGGCTGTTTCGTCTTTGTACCCACACAAAAACTCACGCAACAGTTAATGTTTCGGTTGACAGACATGTGGTACGGGGTGCATTGTTCATACATACATGACATTGTATCTCTTTGCTCTTATCGAAAGAGGGACTGGCTGTATGCACTGTTTAGAGCGTGAAGCGAAATAACGTACTACCTGTTATGTCGTATATCATATTCTTTCTATCCCTCCGCCCCATCTCCCAATTATTACACTCTAAAGATAATCAGATATAGCAGAATAGATAGGATTGGTTGGTGCATCATTCTGAGTAATCAGAGAACAAATCAAGACCTACACTTTATTACTGTAAGGCAGTAATAACCAATGTAAACTGATTAGAGAATCTCATTGACTTCATTAGCACATTCTTATCCTGCCTTTCACTTACCTCGTGGCCGGACCACAGCGGACATTGGACGGCCTTTGATCTTCCACCTTTATCAGCTCTGATTGGTGTAACAGTCCCACCAGGTCCAGCTGGGCGCGTGCCGGTCCGCGATGACCGGTCCATCCCTCTGGTTCTTTGATGTGTTCTGTGGATTCTGCTAAATCCTTGTCCTATCTCTTATATCATTAACGTTACAAGCATTTATATACTTTGGTAAAACGCCTTCTTCATCACAGTTTAATTTTGTTAGTTGTCTTCCTGTTCAAATATGACGCGCGCGCGTGTGTGTTGGTGTTTAACGGGACATCGGCACGATCACGGCTATATTGTGCCAAACACGGTAAGATGAGTTTACAAGTCAAGAAGAAGAGAGGAAGAAGAGCAGGACAGAAGACAGGAGTAAGGAGAGAGAGAAGAGATGTCACCTCCAGAGCGTCGAAGTTGGTATTCCATGGGAGACATGCCACCGATGGCGGGCTTTCACCGCCTGCGGGTGAGAGCGTATACCCCGGGCCCCGGCGGGGGTTTAAATATGACGTCCCTCAATATTCAAAGACAGTCTATTGCATTGCTTTGCCCTCTAAATATTCCATTTTGCTCGCTGTGTTAGAGAGACCTCAAAGCCAAATCTGGATTTTCTAGCAAAAGTTGTAGAAAGAGAGACCGCAAAGCCAAATCTGGATTTTCTAGAAGTTGTAGAAAGAGAAACCGCAAAGCCAAATCTGGATTTTCTGGAAGAAGTTATTATTACAGAAAAGGTGTTTTGTCACAGTCTATTAGATCTGGCGGGCAGGGCTTTGTTATGTGCTAACTGAGAGATCTGCTAATGAAAATGACTCGTGCCCTCAGTAACATAGAGGGAGATGAGTCTTTGTGCCTTTGCTCTGATTACAGCACTCAGCCTAAAACAAGTTATTCAACCCTGCTTATTGCTGGGGCAAAGCTAATATGTCTTTATGTCCAACACTGGTACCTATTGTCATCGCTCACTCTCTAAGTAGGTCGAAAGTGACCAGTGTACTCATTGACATAGGAGGATGAGTTCTTCGTGCAAGTTACAGCCTTCGGCCGCTACCAGTCATACACTGCAACAGGAGTTTGAGTGCATTTGTATCTGTAGTGACCATGGATGTACATAATTTATCTATATACATCGATGGTAGTGACAGGCCCTCTGAAAGTTCTCTTACTCTGTCTCTCGTTCTTTGTTCTTTCTCTCCGAATATATCGTTCTGCTTCCCACGATAAGATAATTATAGAAATAGAAGCGCCCGTTTCTTTCATTGCAGCTTGTGTATCTGTGTCCAAAATTGGGTGAAATGTGAAATAGACAAGTAAATTTCATTCGTATGAAGTCGCTTTGACTCTCACCAATCAATTTGGTCGATATTTTACAACATAGTTCACCCAAGTGTAGTTTTCTGTATGTGTGCATGTAATACTTGCATGGGGTCGTATACAGGTGTCAATGAGTACACGATATAAATAAGAGAAGGTGAGGAGAGAGTCAGCTTATATGAGTCATTAACTCTAGAAGCAGCCGGTTCTGAGAATGACGACAGCCTAAGGTCGCTAGAGCTCTTGTCGAATTATTGCGCCACTTGTCTCTTCAATCCTAGGATATATACATGTACTCGCTGCCTCTGTGTCAGTTTATATTCCAAAGAGAATATGGAAAGCTCATCAGCCTACTATGGCGGATGAGCTTCTGGTCTACATACGAGTACAAGCCCAAGATGTCTGGAGCAGAGATCTCTGTTGTAATCTATTATGAGTCATGTCTAGGTCGAGATGGATGAGATAGGGCCTTTCTGAGAGAATGATTCGGAGAGAGAGGGAGAGAGAGTGTGTGTCCAGAAAGAGAGAGAGAGAGAAGGAAGGAAAGAGATTAGGGTTAGCTTGGTGCTTCCGTCTGTCTGAGGCATCTATCTTGGTGGTCTTTATTTAGATGGAGCTGTGTTAATTGAATGAGATGTGCGTTTGAAATCAGCTTTGGAAGCCCCATGTATTATTGAGGAGTGGACGAACAGAAGACATTTAATTTGAACTTCAGCTCCTAGAAATAGAAATTGCTAATTATGTGATGATCATGAATGGATGATATTTTTTCTACTACTCCCAGGTCTACCATAGAGGTAAATCTGTCAATATTTCTCTTGTGAGAGAGAGAAAGAGAGAGAGAGAGAGAGGCGGCGCGCGCGCGAGAGAGAGACAGACAGACAGAGAAACAGACAAAGAGACAGAGAAAGGAGATGTATTCCAATCCCTCTAAAGTCAGAAATGTTTTGGGGACAAAGCCTGCCATCGTTAAATGTGTTTCTTGTCTGGTTTTATCTTGTCCTGTCAGAACTCTGGGCGAAAAGGTGAACAAATACGGACAGGGATGTAGAAGTGGGAAGCCTGGAAAACATCCGATCTACCTGAAATACATGCCACGAAAAAATTCTCAGACCATCATTCTAGTTTGTCTGCCCGCTTGAAATTGGCCACCACAAACTTCATCCCATATGCGTCGCCGATCATTTCCAATCATAACCAACATCGCGTCTGCATGAAATTAAAATCTTGTCTTGCCCGGAGGAGAAGCTGTTACCCCCTCGGTGTTAAATGGAATGGACGGGATAACCCCGGTCGCATGCGCACCTCTAAAGGCCTTCATGTAATTAGCTCTGCCATTGGTTGGCCATCTGAACTTTGTCATCGGTCTGCGATCTGAGCAACAATATCTAACGTACTTTTATAGAACATCATTTCCCTGGAAAACTATGCGTCAAAATGGCGATATAGTGCATGCATTATTTATGTTCTACCAAAGTATGTGATTCAAGGAGAAATTATATGATGTAGCATGAGGATACAAACTCACAGAAGAAGCATGGACATTGTTTTCAAGTGTCGAAAAGTTTTGACAATTCACATACATTATGCCTCAAATTAATGTTTTGTACCTCCTTAAGATAACACAGATACAATTGCCATAGGTATACTCTGTTTCAGCCCTGCTGGCAGGGATTTAGTCTACAGGTTATCGCATTTTACTTGGGACTATGAAGAGTTGAAAAATGATTACTTTGATGTTATTGGATCGATAGGACGTTTCGAACAACCTGAAAATGTCGATTTTGAAATCAAATGTTTTAACAGAATCTACAGAATCCATCGCAGACATTCTAGCTTTCAAAATTCTTTGTGCGATCAAATATCGATAAGGGAAACCATTAGACCTCTTCAGACTTGACCTTTAGACAACCGAATCGTGTCCATTCCTAATTGGATTAAAAGATATTTAAACTTTCCATTGTTTGCGAACGTCTTAGCGAGGGCCAACACGATATCGTTACTCTATGCTTTCCGCGTTGTAAAATATTACTTGAGGGGGGCTTTTTACTTGGCTGAAGTGTTTTTATAGCACCGGGCCGAGTCGGGTAACGGAATGCCGAGCTTTGAGAGGGGATTATATGCTCATGAACAGCTTGATGGGCGGGGGAGACCAAGGAGGCAAGAAGGGTTTTAGAATAAGCCTGAGTCCACTTAGCATTTATTTGCGTCTTCTCCGCTGGATAAAAACAATGAAGCCCCCCCACTGTTGTTGCTGAGATTGCTGTTTTGACGGAGATCCCTGCCAAAAAGGCTTACTTGATTCCCCGGGGAAGCCCGGTCGTGGATTGTGGAGCTGTGGGTCAAACTCAAGAGGTCTGTGGCTGGGCTCAGCTCTTTCGCTCTCCACCACGGACTCCCACTTTGCGGTTGATCTCCTCGGCCTGGCCTAGGCTGTAGATTGATCCTGGGAAAGAAGATGAGGATGAAGGTTCAAATGCCTATCTTAAGGATTTTTGGGGAGAAAGGAAGTTAGACAACTAAGAGTGTTCAGATGAAATGGAAAAGAATGAGAATGGTGTTGACCCGAGAGAAGAGTAAAGAAAGAGAAATATAGAGAGCAAGCGAGTAAAAGAGAGAGAGAGAAAGAGAGAGTGAGAGAGAGAGAGGAACCAGGTGGCAGTGACAGGCCTATACAGTACAGACAAGCAAGGAGAAAGAATGCTATAGACGCGGAATAGACTACCAGCCCATATATCTCCTTCCCACCTACCTTTCTAACTACTCTTATCCATACCTATCCACCTTCTTACTTACCAACAGACAGTGTGTAAGACTGTGTTATCTTAACGTGTGTGTTGTGGCGTATTAGTCAAGAGCGAGATGAGAGGGCTTACCGAGCCTCTTTATCAGAAGTGACCGAGACGAAAACGATTGACTACATACCAATGGACTGTTTTGCTCTTGCGTAACTGGAGCCGTATGCGCCTCTTTTGTTAGTGCCCTGCTTCGGCGACTCTCCAGGGGCATTCAGCATACTTGGCTTACTGCTCGCTGCAAGCGGTCGCCACACTCCAAAAGGAAACTGCATTACACGCTTGCCTTGTGAAACATTGTATTCGAAGTCCTAAGGAATCTAATTAACCATAGAGACCCTCTAGGACCTGTCCTCCTTCCGCGTTCCCACCTCGTCGGTCTTGGAGAATCATGGTCAAGAGTCCAATATTTCCCTCCCTCCTCCTCCACCCACTTTTTTCCTTCTTTCTTTAATTCTTTTTCTTTCTTATTTCATTCGGTCATTTCCTTCCGTTGCCAGTTTCCGTCGTTTCTATTATAGGGAGGAAAATGACCACCCTCATTGTTTGTTCCATGTTAACTGACCTTCCCTCCCGGGTGGATGTTCATTTTGGGGACCAGAGCTAAACCTGATCCAACGATCTCTCACGTGGTCAGTGGTCATTATTGACGTGGACATCGGTCGAAGAAAGAGCGGCGAGGTGTCAGCCATACATTTGATACTCTGTGTTTCTGGACGGTTGGTCGAGTCTGGGTTGGGCCCACTTGGTTTCCTCCAAATGTTCGATTCCTCAGGTCATAAAACAGCACTGGGTTTCACCACTTCGAGTTATTGTTTGCCTTTCATTGTATCAAGTTCTGTGACCACAAGAAGGCTCGAGGACATCGTGAGAGCCGATTGTTGAAAAAATAATTGCCTGTGTGTGAGATAGGAAGGCTGTCATTTCTTGTACATATATCGGACCCACCTCACATCCTCCCACCGCTCAAGTCAATTTTCTTTAGTTTGTTATGATATTGGAAGAATTTCCAATGGAAATTTTCAATTTCCGTGGTGTCGGTGGCCTAGCGGTTGGGCCGTCGGACTCGGGATCTAAAGTCTCGGGTTCGAATCCTGATTGTTCCCGCCACTTTGTCCTTGGGAAAGACAATTTACACAAATTTCCTGACTCGATCCAGGTTTAAATGGGTACCCGACTATAGACAGTGATTGATATTATTAGATTGATAAGGATTTGAGCGCCTAATAGGCAGCCGCCTTGTACATTGTCTGCTTCCCAGGAAGCTGAGAACGTTCATGAGTGTCTTCTTTGGGTCTGTCGGGATGATAATCGATTGTAAAGCGCTTAGAGTCTGTACTTGCGGGGATAAGCGCTATGTAAATGCTCTCTATTATTGTTATTATTATTTGTTGTATGTGTATATGTGAGGGGGGGGGGGGGATGAGTGAATTTAAAAACTTGGTCTTCCTTTTTTACTCCTAAGCGGTGGATGTGAGAGTGAACACCATTGAAGTATATCAAACTCATTCACTGGGAACATGTCTGTTTTCTATCCACGCCTTTAAATTAGTCATGTTGTATTATGAGCGAGAGGTTCACCATGGACTGTTTGGACCCGGCGGTCGAGACTGCAATAGGACACCGCACGAATGGAAGGATCGAGGTCTGCTCTTCTCTATTGTCGTGTTCCATGCTCAGCACACTTGGACCCCATCCCGAGTTTGTGTTGAGTTTCTGCACCTGGTCATAAAAGCGGCTGTCGAGGTGCAGGGGGAGGCAGGGGAAGACGAAGGCACGTCCAGTATTGACCGCACTGGACGTTTATCGTTCCGGCGCTGCAGGGGACCATCTTCGGAGGCTGTCAACCGCGCGAGCTTTCACGACTTCCCACTCGGCCTGGACAAATGGTTTGTGAAAACAAATCGTCCTTAAGCTTGTGCAGCCGTTTTCAAGTTGTTTCACGGACGATAAGATTATCGGATTTTTACGAGGGTCTGACCCATGGAGAAGTTTGGAGAGGTTATGCTGATTTCGTCCACCGAGATGGCCGCTTTATGGCGGTCTGTGTCTCTCTAGTTGTCAGTGACGCCACTCTCTAGCCGGAAATACACCAATCCGTCCGTCCATGCAACCGGAAGTGATGATTACGCCTAGGTCATAGTCTGTCGCTGACGTAAGCAAGATAGCTAGAGATCCGGAAAGAAGGCGATTCATATTTCATCTTGTCAGGAAGAGAAATTTTTTGATCATAATTCATCTACGTTGTTCATTGCAATGGTATCCAATGGTTAAATGATTGTGATAAACATGAGCAAACCGTTCAGATCTCGTTGTTAGATTAGGTAAACTTCAGTCCTCTTCAAGATAAACATAAGATCATCGTTGGTGTATTATTGTAGGTTGGCAATGAAAATAGACCGACCCCCCCCCCCCCCCCCGACCCAGTACAGCAATGCTCATCCTGTTTTTGTTTTTTTCCCGTGTTATCAAAGCCCTCGGTGAAAATATCACTGAAATTCATATATCGCCACATTGCATTCATTATTAGCTTAGAGATACGATCTGACGATTTTAACACTTTTGAAGAAATTTTTACGGAAGTTCCAATATAATACCAGGATCTTTCACCATTTGCGCAATAGTCACTGGACAGCTCAGCTCCGGCTCCAAGCACACTGATTGTGGGAACCTGATTCCGACTAACCTGTTTTAGCAGTCCGAGGCGGACCTGCACTGTTTGATGCGCCTGCTCCCCGGCATAGTCTGTTGTTTCTGTGCAGTTTGACATCTCCCCCCTGTTTACCGTTCTGTCAAGTGATATATCCTGTCTAATCACCAGAGACTTTCCCTTGCTCAAACAAACTTGGCGTTATCTCTCCTGAGTCAGTCATCCCTTCCGTCCAAATGTTTAGGTCTCGAGTGAGCGCTTCTTCGTAACCAAGTCTGCTGTACAGTTTCTCTGAGCTTTGGCCCTTCTTCGGTTCATTACCATGTAAACGAAACTCTATATCTTAATCAAAACTAACACACTCTCGGTATCGTCAGAATCTTACGTAACGTTATACGTAATCTTACAATGTCTGACTGTTCACTTGGTACAGTCAATAATTCTGTGTGCCCCTATGTCCTCAACATGTACTATGAAACTTCGCACAAAAAAAAAACAAAAAAAAAACTGCTCATAAAATTTATAATAAATATAATTCCTCTCCACTACTTCTTCTCTTCATCTTACTGCTGTGAAATTCTTCTTTTGAGAGTGATGACGTCCCATCAGACGATTATCGGCCAATGATAACACAGATGCATAAATTATGTAGTCAATTATGTGAATCGCATTCTTGCTTGATTTAATATTTAATTTTACCACCAAGACTGACAAGGCTGTCACTAGATCTATCCAGAAACCAGGAATTCAGGCGTATTGAATTCATAAGGACATGAAAAGGGATGTTTAACCGATCAATAGGAAGCCATACAGAATTACAATGAATAAATAATGCCATTGTTCATTGACCTTTCTGTCTTTAGAATGTGACCTAGTTTGTTTGTTCCAGTGTCTTTGATTGGTCGATCTTTCAAATGTGGGTCATTGAGAGGTAGTGGCCAGCCATTTTATTATTGTTCCAGCTGAGTTCAAGCCGCATGGAAGTCCAGGAATTTCTGTGTCTTTCAAGGGTTTTTAAGAGTTGGATCAGACGAAACTAGGCCAAAACGAGTTTGAAGTGTTTAGCGTCAATAGCAGGATTGAACTGAAATAATATCCAGCAAAATATTAACCTGATCGTTTCCCAGATGGTCGTATTCTAGGAATGCTTTTGTACTGTTCTCATCGTTCAGTGATCTTTCATCAATGGCGCTTATTACATACCACTGAAGGTTCCAACCATACAACAAACCCTCGGTTTAAGAGCAAAATAACAGCAATATCTCTCTGATCTGTCACGCTTCAAGATGTCAGAGGAACGGAACTCACATCGTTTGGAAATTGTACTTAATTAATTCCTCTTTGGGCGCAATTTAGGATACTAATCTTCATAATGGTTAATTATCTCACAACAATAGTTATCTTAAATTAGTGGCGTCCATTACCGCCTAGTGTTTTGTTTTATTTTATTACGTGTATTATTGTATCATTCTGTGTCGTCATACTATAAGCGTACTCGCTTCCCGAGGTAGAGAAAAACGTGAATCCAAAAGCTGTTGTCTTCTTCTGAAAAATTTGCAATGGAAATTCAATATAATAGTAATGTTTTTAATTAATAGAGAGCAGCACTGCAGGCTCTAAGGCTTGAGAATTTATTTGCACATTATTAGATTGAAGAATGATTAGGCTTTGAGAAAGAAAAAGCTATCCTAGCATCATGTCTTGCCAGCGCCAGTATTCAAATTACACGGTGTCGATTCAAAAGAGAAGAAACAGACAAGAGAGGGAACTTTTAAGTGAGACAGAGAAGCCAACATGGTGGAGGAGAAGGGGAAGACAAACGACGGGGGGGGGGGGGGGGGAAACAAACAGGACGTACATAATTGAACATGAATTTAGTGTTATATTGACACAAGGGAGAGTGATATCGATAAGAGGGAGGGCCCTGTCCCCGTCCAGGTGTGCGACCACAGCTTGGCCTTATCAGTGTATGTCATAGATCCCGCGCTTAGCCCAGCCAGCTAAGCATGAACCAACCACACCGGGCCTGGGCCGATCTCTCTGAGACTGTGACAAAAAGCCCTGTTGTTTTTTTTTCCACCACAATTAAAGCTTAGTTATTTCTCCACCTTTTCAAATATGTGAAAGAAAGTGCTCTTCAGGGATACATTGTTTATAGTCATTTACGAAGGAAGCCATCCATCCATCCATTCGTTCATTCGGCCGTCCGTCCGTCTGTCTGTTAGTTCGTCGGTACGTCAGTTAATCCATCCATCCATCCATCCATCCACCCATCCATCCATCCATCCATCCATCCATCCATCCATCCATCCATCCATCCATCTGTCCATTCAAATATAGCTTCCCACAATATCAAAAGACAACCCGTTGCTTCAGTTCCTTGTCAGACACAAACAGCAGTTTATTCTTAAGGAAGACAGCGAAACCACATCGTAATTTTCTCCAAACAGTATTTTCAAGGCAAAGGTATTTTTGTCAACATAGATTAGCCGATATGGCCCCGGCCTAGCGGGATCGACAGTCAGCGCTGACAGAGAAGAATAGGATGAGAATAATAGCTGGAATAGGACAGATAAGGACTGAACTTACCAGGGGATCTTTGGGACTGCAGTGAAGGTTTATAGTAACCAAGATCTACGACTATCTTGTATTTGTGTGCACCCAGTCTCGTGCAACGGGCTATTCTTTTCAGCATTTTTATCAAGGATTGTTGAATGTTGTGGATTAATTGTGACAATGTTATAGAATGGTTTAAATGGTTTCGGTCTCCTAGTATGAAGTCGAGAGAGAGAGTGACAGAGACAGAGAGAGAGATAGACAGATAGACAGACAGATAGGCAGGCAGGCGGACGCGTGGACGGGTGCCTGGGCGGGCGGATTGACTAACATACTGGCGGTTAGATAGATGGATGGATGGATGGATGGATGGATGGGTGGACGGATGGATGGACGGATGGATGAATTAGCGAGTATGATAAACAGACAGGTGGGTAGGTAGGTAGGTAGGTAGGTAGGTAGGTAGGTAGGTAGGTAGGTAGGTAGGTAGGTAGCCAGGTAAATAGGTGGGTATTAGGTAAATAGGTAATTGAATAGAAAGAGTGGATAAGATGGAGTTATGATGAACGAACTATCTATACAGCTCTTCCAAAGACAAAACCTCTATGTTAGGAGCTCAGTAGCCGTATCGAAAGCGTTCCTCTGCTTAATGGGTCTGGGTCACTCATTAGTCCCACCTGTCCATAGAAGTTTGTATATAGTTTGCCTACATTTATGATATCTCCTTGTGCCCTAACGGTCTCACAAGTTTGTTGACACACTGACCTCTAGCAACTGGAAACCTGGACCCCTGTAAACTGGAATTAAGTGCATTTAAACAGAACGCCGGAGTTGGGGATGGGGTGGACAGTGTCTGGTCAAGTGGTCAGTGATGGTCCCAGCACTTCCCGTCTACTGATAACGTTGTTGACACACGCACACACAGACAAACACACTCTCGACACTTCACCTTTATTTGGACCTGTACATGCTCGCTCGACTAGAGTTGTTACAGCAGAAATACTCTACATGTGTGTGTGTGGAGTAGTGAACGGTATCCGGCAAAGTTGAGTAGTTTGTTATTAGAAAGTGCTATTAGCTTTGAATCCTGGAAGTGTCAAGCTGCCGATCAAATCAAAGTCTACCATACAGTAGAATTCCCTTCCAAATAGCGCACAATGATATACTGTAGTAATCATATCCTTTTGAAGTATAAACTGTCATTTTCAGAACATGAATAATGTATAATAATATGATCATAGAATCTCTAATACTTGAGCACTTTATACGGACGCTTTCAAAACTAAGATAACTCCTGGGCGCTGTGGTTGGAACCTTGCATTGAAAGAATATTAAATGCGACTTCTTTGAAATTTGCAAGTGAATGTTTAAGGAATATATTATTGTTTTACGAATCTGTGAAGAATCATGTGATGTCTTTCCCGAATGTGTTCGCATGGGAGAAAGAGAGAGAGAGAGAGAGAGAGAGAGAGAGAGGGAGAGGAGGGAGGGACGAATGTGAGGAAAAGAAAAAACAATTAAAGACCTACAAACAGAAAGATCGAGCGAAAGGAAGAGGGACTGGGAGAGAAAAGAGGAGATTGGTGGAGAGCTAGAACAAGTCGGAATGAAAGAGAGGGAGAAGAAATAGAGAGAAAGGAGGAGAGTTGGGAAGAGGGGTGCTAATAAAGAGAAAGACAGGGAAAAAGGAGTGTCGGGGAGAGCGAAAGTTGACACATAATAGCGAAACCTGGCACGTTATATATAAACATTATAATACTCTAGATCAAATCCTGTGGTGTATATCTATGTATGTATTATATGTATATGAACACCTGTGGGGGTGTCAGTGAACGTTGGCACAGGTGTATGTCACACAGCAAAGGTAACTTTGTGAACTCCCACGCTAAGCTCTCATCCTCAGAGAAGGGGCGGGCTTGAGAAGACGTTTTGAGAGAGGCACTTGGTGCGTTTTTGTTGACTTGTACAAAAGAGAGTATGGGCGTTAGAAAGCCTTAGCACCCTGTCCCCTTGTGGAAAGCCAATGTCCCCCAGCTGGCCCTTCTCTGCTTAATGTACTGTAACCTTAGTCCCAGTGGAAAATCGTTTTCAGCAAGTCATAATGCTGCCAATAATACGAATACGGACGCCAGGACAGCCTCGCCTTTTTACCTTTCTAGAAACAGCATCAATTTCCAGATGGGCTACAAAGTATCATCATTTTTCGGCAAGAGCTACCGTTTATAAATAGATTTTATTTTATGGGGGTAATGGTCATAAACTTTTAAAAAATTGAGAGATAAATCCTGGAGGGTTATCTTTGGTTTTGCTCGACTTTGTCAGAATAACTTCCAGAAGATTTGAGTTATATTCTGATGGCTGTTACTAGAAATGGACACATACCTGGTTGTGCAGGAGGAGAATAATCTATCCAAGACAGTTGAGAGCTGTCCCCACGTTTCCTACGAGAGGTTCCACACCAAATCTTGGTTTTGTCAGAGCAGACATGTGGTAACTTCCAAGAGGGCTGAGAGCTGTGTTTACTCAAATTAAGTCCCATGTTTCACCCGAGATTTATACAAGAGGTTGTTTGATTTTGAAAACGGAGCTTTTCCCGCTGGGTATAGCTCGGGGCGATGGGGATCTTGCCTTCAGTCGGGCGGTTTATCATACAGGATAGTTATGCACTTTTAACAACGGAATAATAGTTTTCTACCACCGACCTATTTTTGCACATCTCATTATGGAAGAAATTACTTTTTCGATATGCTAGATATCATAGCACTGGCTATGGAACTGATAAAAAGAAAACGATAGCGGTTATTTGAAATGAGCCTATGAAATTATAGATTTGCCAGAAAAACTGGTCAGGAAAAAAAAAAGGTGTTTGAAATAGTCTCTCGAAATCCTAAATTCTGACCCCGAAAATTGTATTTACTGTCTACAGGACATAATTATTAGCAGTGCTGTGTTCGCATCCCACATTTTTACATGTTCCTTTGCATGTTCGTACCCAGACATGCTAACAAGCAGATTCTGCATGCAGCGCTGCTATAGAAATTGTTCTTTTCTCTCTGCGCGCATATTACATTGTGATCTCGCCGTGCCTCGTCATAAAAATCACTCACTTGCGCCGCGCTCAGGGGAGGAGACACTGTAAAAGTGTCGTTGGCCATAAACACTCAGCGTGATTTCTTACTTATTATGATAGCGGAAAAGCACACAGTTCAAAACCGGCGATTTGGGATTCCTGACAAAGGAATGCCGCGTAACGGGAACAGCCTTAATTCATTATGATCGTAGAGCCAGTTCAATGCTCTTGTGCGCCGCCCTTGAGAGAGCAAAAAGATAATACAGCTGTGCTACTCATGAATGTGAATGGGCAGAACCGGCTGGTCAAGAGATCTGCCTGATGCTATGCGGAATGGCGTGGGAGGAAACAATACTGGGAAATAAAATTACCTTTGGCGATGCCTTTCTTTTTTTCCTTTACCATCTTCTATCGGGCGCAGCTGTGTGTGGGGTGGGGTGGAGAAGAGAAACGAGGCTTTTTTTCGGGGGAGGGGCACGTATTACAGTGTGGTCAGACATTTTAAACAAGCCATGGAACGCAGGGGGT
>JBCEWB010057634.1:0-11624 GCA_039654565.1 Peronia peronii
TTTGCTGTCATGTATGAGCCATTTTCTTCCATGTATGTGTTTTTTTTTTTAACTGTTTTGAATTTTCCAGTCTCACATAATTAGTTTGTTTCTTTTAAATGCAATTATATGAATGAGCTGTATTATTCTTGGATGTTTTACATTATTTTTTAAATTTTTTAGCTTTGTCTAATGAATTTCATTCATTTGTGCCAAAATTTAAATTCAGATCACAGGCATGTTCTGTTGATCTACTATCTGTCTATGTGTCTCACTCATGAAATGACACAAGAGATTCATTGTAAAATCAAAAGAAATATTAATAAAACCATCAGGTTTATTATATCATTTTTATTTTTGTGAGGCAGAAAATGAAAATACATTATAAACATGACATGGAGATTCAAGAGTAAGTTGATGTACTATGTAGGCCTATTATGGTGCCTCTTTTTAATCCACAAGATGAATATCGTGTACATAAAACAAATACAGCTATTTTAGTGAGAAGAAATGCCTCTTCGCAGGAGGAAAAGTTAATTGACATTAAGCGGGATGATTGTTGTCTCAATAAATCATAGTTATTTGCATTATTAAATTAACCCTAGGAGATCTACAGGCTATAGGCCATTGTGCTAATTTATGATGTTTTCATAGAATTATAGTGTCATTTAGATTTTTTTGTTCAGATATTAAAGCTCATTCAGCCACACATTATGCCCTAATTAAATCAGCCACATTTAATGTCAGGTCAATCATGAAAACTTACAGTAATATCAAAATCAGTTGGATCTGGGACTGAGATATTGGTGTCCCAAGATCCACTATCTTACTGAGATAAGCCTTTTGTTGTACGAGATCTCCTAGCAGGACAACTGATTCCAGTTGGCTTTAGAAGAGACCTTTGTTGTGGCTGCATCAGTTCTAAAACAAACCAGCAGTTGTTCAGATAGCTAGCTGTAGTGTATTTCGCTAATGAAAAATTGTGTTCCCTACAATTACAATATCTCATGTCAATACATATTTATGACAAGGGTTTTTTTTTTTTCTTTTTTCTTGAGACTTGTCATATCATCATATTTTGATGAAAATATCAGCTTTGAAGAGTACAATATGTTGAGCGTTGAATATTCTTCTATACTGATCCACAATACTTTTCTTGAGCAATACAGAGCAGAGCAAATATGGCCTAGACAATTTCTTCGACATTAATTCATGGTAGCATTGATAGCAGTGAATAGACGAAATGAGTGCACGAGAAAGTGTGGTCGATGAGAGATATCCAGATGAAGGAGGTAATGCAGATGAGTTGCAGGATCACATTTGTAAGATAGAAGATGATAAAAATACAGGTTTGTTATTGTGTCCCAGTGATCTTTTTCATTTCTCACAGTAATGGATGTTTGTATCACTTTGGGTTTTTTTTTTGTTTTTTTGTTTTTTTTTGTAAATCACACTCTTGGGTAGTTAGGTGTTATTCAAAACCATTGCATATATGAACGTTGTCCAAATCCTCAGGGATTCTTGCCAACCGCTCTCATTATTGTATTCATGTTTAAATTATTTTTTGTTAATATAGCAATGATGAACATCTTTATCATATTCAGAGCAGCTGTTTCTTGTAGAAGATTACAAGCCAGTCTCATTTTCCAGACCTGATGGAATTCAGATTGTTTTTTGTGGTCTCATTTACAGCATCATTTAATCTCTCAATGCTCCCACATTTAAGTCTTCACTATTAATTAACATTTGAGCACTCTTTGTAGAATGCCCAGCCTCTTTACAACCAAGATACTTTGCAGTGTAATTCTCTCAAATTTAAATAACCAGCCAGATGGATTTAGTAGTTGACTGAGCTTATGAGAACCAAACCAGAGCAGCAATTATCTGAGGCAAAATGAATCCATGATCTTTTCAGCTGGAATGTGATGTCATGTTGTAGCTATTGTTAATCTTGTTTGAATTGTAAATGAATTTTTTATATCAATTTTGTTACAGGCTTTGTAGCATCTCCTTTTGATTATCCTTATGAAGAGATAGACAGTATGAACATCCAGGTTATTGGCCGTATTCGGCCTATGACCAGGGGTGAGGGGGCACCACTTCATCTAGAGGGTCAGAACAAAGTTGCTGCAAGATCAGGAGGTCCCTATTTTGGGTGAGTAGTTCTTTAAACATAGATAGATTTACACCAAAAACTGTGGGAGCCAACGTTGGTGAGATATAATTAGACTCAGATATTATATTTATTGAAAATGTCTTTTGCCAGCCATGTGATCATAAAATCAGTTTCATTACTGTTCTTACTGCTACTATAATATAATATAATATAACATAATATAATATAATGTTAGGCCTCCACTTGTAAAAATCTGTTGATTTACATCTATATAGATACAAATGGTTACAATCTAGACAGTGGAATATGATATATACTGTTTATGATTATAGCATTATTCCTGGTGATATGTGGTTCTAATTTGTATTTTGACCTTATAAAATGTGATGTGTCCTTACCCTTTTTGCAGATTTTATGATCTCCATACACAGAAAAGCACAACTTATGATGTCTTCAAGAATTCAGTGCAGTCTGCTGTGGACATTTTTCTGGGAGGCTGCAATGCTTGTATTCTCATTGGTGGGGAAAGTGGCTCAGGAAAGTCCTTCACTATGGCAGGAGATGGTCAGGCCAAAGCAGGCCTGGCTCCCATGGTGATAGACCACATTTTTGCCCGACTAGCTAAAGGTGCTTCTGCAATAGTGCATAGACTTTTCTTGATTTGGTTTCCAAATTATTACCAAACTTCACTTCCATTTCTCAAAATGGTTTAACTCACTATGAAATCTGGTCTGTCACACAGCTGATCTTTGCCAGTCAGTGTTTCTTGGCTTCTTTGGTGCTTGGAAAGTAATGCTAACATGAAACACAGCACTTTTCCACATTCATGGGGCATAGCATGTGCAGCAGATCACCATGTTTTCCAGAACTGGGGATGTGTCCTAGAAATGATCAGTGATCATGGGTTCTGTGTACGTATAATGTCTTAGAGTGGATAATAGTCATATCATCTGTTAGACTCAGTCACCAATAATAATCATCAATATTTATCAACATTAGAATGGTAATTATGGTTACCAAAAAAAAAAAAAAAATCTTCAAAGTACTTGATCAGAGAGACAAACTACAACCACAGTGAGAAGTCACCAATTTAACATTGCAATATAAAATAATATTTCCAGTGTTGGTCCCTGAAAAAAATTGTTTTGTACTTCACATGACTGAAGTGGAATCTCTATCTACAGATAGTGATTTTATGTATTATATGTCAAATTTATCTATCATCAGTCTACAGTCTCCTTTAAGAATTTAATATTTGTTGCACTTTACATGCTACTCCGTTTTACCTTGGACTTGGTTTGTTTCGTCTTTCAACCTCCTTCCTGGTGGTTATCTCGACGGGTCCGTTTTACCTTCTTATTTAATGAAACCATAAAACTGACTTCCCTGTTCCGTGGAAGCCACTTTCATTCAAATATCTCTCTTCAGTATTTGGAGCATTATTATTTAGTAGATTGGTCAGTACACAAGTGGGCTGTATTGCAATGCAACATACTTGGCATTAGTAATTCTATCATAATGAAATCAGTGCTTTTTTTGGTTAACACTTCACTGCTACACCAATTTTTGCAGTCCTGACTAAGCATCAGCGAAACCAGCAGTCTTCCTCACTCAGTCCAGTGCTAATCTCCACCCACACTCAGTTCCACCCACTGTGCATGAACAACCAGCACCTGTCCTCAACTTTTCCATAGGCGATCAGAAGCTTCGACTGTTTTTCAATGTTATTAATTGTTGTATAAATTAGAGGATTGCACGCCTGATTTGGGCTCTCCGCACTAGATCATCAGCCAATCATCAGCTTTAGACATTAACAAAAGATTCTACATAATGCAGATGCAAAGCACTGGTCAGCGGTTGGAACATCAGTTCAAAGACGAAAATTATGTGGTTGGTGGTGAGCTAAGGACGTACCATGTACATTATTCCGCATATGAGAGACTGCTTTTAGGACATACCTCATAGTGCTGTTAGCAATGAAATGGTTAAAACCATCTCACACAGGAGTAACTACATTTGATAAGGATAAAGACTTTTATTTTTTAGGAAACTGACCATGTCAAATAGGATTTTGCTTGACTCCACAGAGAGCCATAGTTCCAACAAAAAGCGGACCTTAAGTCAGCCGCAGGTCAATATCCAGATGTTTGAGATCTACAGTGAAGTTGTTAAAGATTTAATGCAGATTCCTGTGGGAGGTGCTGGTTATGTTGAGCTGACTGAGAATGCAGTCAAAGGGGTGCACGTAAGGGTAAGTCACTGAACATACTATTCATTTCACTGTAGTAAATAAAAAGTTAATAATTTACTCTGTTGTTATAAAATATTTGTAAAGAAACAGATATATGTCTTTGCTCATTTTTACTAACTTAAGAATTTATTCATGCTTTTTTTCCCCTCATGTTTAAGAGTTTCAGAATATTTATGACAATGCCAAAGTAAAAGTTAAACAGTATCACCTAACAGTTTATTCAGAATGTTTCATAAGAGGACGGTAAAGTCAATACATGCACATTAAATTATTAATATGCATCACTAGCATTAAGATATGATCATGTGTATCGCTGATAAAGTGTAACACGAGTAGAACATGTGTTGAATGTGACATAATTTGCATTTTACAGCTGGTGTTGTCTTCATAAACATTTTACATGCTAATTTGACGTTAGTGTTGAAGGAAGGAAGGCATAACTTCGATATTACATTATGGTGGACACAAAGTTAAAGCGAAATCTAATATTTCCTGATAGTAAATGCAGGCAAAAAATGAAGCGAATTTCACTCAACAATCTAATTTAATATTGCAACAGCTTTCTCAAGAGATATTAATTTGTTAATGATGACACAATATGAGAAATTCATCCTCATTCACTTATAAATAATTCCTCACACACAAATTCATTCTTACTGGCATACACACACACATACACATACACATATGCACACAGTTACACATATACACTTGTATGCATATATATCTAGCACATAACATATTCAGCCACTCTTCATATTCACCCACTCACCTTACGTATACCTTGATTTCTGCCTTGCCATAGGGTCACCAACCTCCTCCAGCCCTTTCTGTCCGCTACTACTCTCTGAGATTCAGCAAAGCACCATGACTACTATAGAAAAATCATACCATTTCAGCATTTGTTTTTTTTTTTCAACATAGTGAGTAGATTTTGTGAAGACCTATAGCTTCATGTATCCCTTTGTAGATCTCTGCATGTTCAACAGCAAATAAATTCAGCTTTGCCCAAAAATAGGAGACTTCCCGTAATAAACCATCAATGATGGAGTTGTTGTGTTGATCCCAACTTTCAGAATGCGACACAAGTAACTGTGAGAGATGGCACCCAGGCAAATGCTCAGTTCCGCCAGGCTTGGGGTAGGAGGACAGAAGCGACCACAGACTACGGCCCATCTGTCCATAATGCTGCTATTTTCTTCCAGATCGAATTGGAAGTGGTAAGTCTTCCTAGTTATTCTGGTCATACAGGCCCATATTGATATATCAGTCATCAGCCAACCTGATGAAATTGTGATTCGGATATCAAAATGAGGCTTCACTGAAAAATTCAGATTTTGGGCTAACATTGAAGGTTATCAGAGCACAGAGGAGTTGTAGCTAAACCTTTTTTTTTTTTACCAACAGAGTGAAGTGGGCTTATTTTCTTTCCATTGACTCTAATAACTCTGTATAAGAGAAAATTTGACATTAGACTGATTTCATCTGGTTGCAGGACATTTATATTTCTAATGTTTTAAATGGCATGACATACTGTTTTTTTGTTGTTTTTTTTTGTTTCAGGTTTGAGTTACTGACTCATGTTTAATTTACATTAATATTGTTATCATTTATCTATTTTTTTTTTTCATTGGAGAACTAAATTGTAAAATGTACTGAGTATTTGAGGAACAGATCTCTGTTCATATGCCCTGGAAAATGAAGAAACTGAATTTTGTAACGGGTGTAGAAAGTTCAATAATTTCAAGATGTATCTTTATATATTTGCACACGATCATCAACGTTTAATTTACACTTACCTCTCACTTGACTCATTGTTAGCTATATTTGTGATTCATGATTCAAACAAACACCCCAAAAATCCTAACCCAAGTAGATGAGGATGTGTCCACCAATTTTAAAACACACACAGATAAAGCAGACATCCTCAGAACAGATTTAAGTTCAACTGATGGCTCAGACAAATTCCACAACAGACAGAATAAAAACTGAATATCTGTATCACTGATCTATGCCTCTGAAGCAAATCTTTGGTCTTGTACCAACGCACCAGATTTGGGAGAGACAATGAAAAATCGACAGTTTTCCAGGAGAAATACACCTTCACATACACACACCTTGCAATTCGCAGGCAGAGTCAGGACAGATCTTTTTTTCACGTATCAACAGACAAATTTATTTAGAGATACCTAAAGGTGAATGCCACACCGGGAGAAATCTACAAATCAGATTACAGTTATTCTTTTATGTTTGACAGGCCTATAGGCCAAGCGATCGGAGTTGTCTCAGCCACAACAGTTTTTCAAAGAATGTTTGAATGTTCCTTCCCTTTATTTAACCCATAGCATGAACCAATTATAGAACAGTAATAATAATGCCAGTTATGGGTCCTTGTGCTGATGATAAGATGTGATAACTTGTGTCATAGTGACATCACATTTGTTGCGTCATTTTTCAGTTTTTCTTGTGGCAGCCATCACTGAAATACTTCCTTTCTTTTTCTCATGTTTGTTACAGTGCTTGCTAAGTTTAACATTATTTATACAATCCCATTTCTCTTCAATGTTGTGTCCTGCTTCCATCAAGCAATCCAATGTGAGAATGTACCTTTCGAGTTTGTGGGAACATATAGGTTAAGATGAAATAAGATAGATTTTTTTTTATTTCTCAAAAGGAAATTTCATGCACAGTTGGTGAGGCACAATATACATGCAAGTTCTATTCACACTCAAATGCATGTAGACAACATAAATATTAATATTGATATAATGTCTTGTTCACAAATCTTCAACCAGTCCTCATGTGTTTGGGTTCCAAATACATATACATGTACCGGGTTAAGCTAAATTGAAGGCCCTGTATTGAAAAGTGCTCAAGCTTACTTTAAAAAACATCGTATCAAGGCAAGATTTTTTTTTCTTCATATGTTGTTTTAATTACTCTAGTCTTACAGTGTATGAGGATTGGACATTTTGACTGGAAATATGTCACTGGTTTTTTTTTGGTTTTTTTTTCATTTGGTCTTTCTTCAACTTGGCTCAAAATGTGTGGAACGTGAGTTGGGTACTTTTTGTGCTCAGAGCTCTGTGATTCTCCTTCAATACTAGATTAAGGGACAAACCCGATGCGGAAGTACTTCAGGCATTTTTTCTACATCATTAAATTATTAACACTACTTACTACTATAATTATTTGGTTCCAAAGGCTAGTCTGTCCACTCATAGCGAAGAGTTTTAGTCATAAATTTCCTACCCATCATAACAGGGTCAAGTCGAGACAAGGCCAAGGCTTTGGGTTGATGGAATATCCCATGTTGGTGAACTCTATTTAGAAATGCAATGTCTGTAAACAAAGAAACAAACAAAAAAAAAGTATGTGTACTTTTAAAGAATTCTTACCAATTTTTCCTACGGTTTTGCTGACTTTTAATTGAATGCACCTCACTTTGTGATAAAGAACTGTCTTTAATGGCATGTCAATAGTAGGACTCTCTGCATCAAATCAGGAGCAGTTCTTTTTTTACCTCTTGTAGTCCAGGATAATCTCTGGCCCTTGTCTCTTTAGTTGCATCTCCTGTCTTCGTTGCATTTATCTGCATGTTCTGACAGCAAGAAAAGAAACAAAACAGAAACAAAGTTTTAATAATTTGTATCATTATTTCAAGGAAAGAACTGTTATTGATGAAAACAGAATTCATTTGGTATGTTTTCATTAAATTTAGCAGCAGAAAGAAAACATACCCAAATAAATAGTGTCCCTTGCAACTGTAAGTGACACTGTTTTCCTTTAATTCCCATTATATTGAAACATTAGTTTGACTATGGATGGAGAGTAATGTAAAGAAGGGAAACATTGAGATGAAATGTGCCATCAGTTTAAGAATTCATTTGCGGACACATAATAAAGAGTATCTGTCTCATAACAGGTTAGTTCAAGTCATAAATATATGGGCTGGAACAAAGAAATCTTGGGCTGAATGTGACAAAGATGATCTGATATCGATATTTTAAAAGATTTTGCAGAAATTTAAAGAACATTCACCTCTGAATAAGAAAATATTCCTTTTACAGAGAGATTATTAGTACATCAGGATGTTCTGAGCTGAATCTATAGATTAAAGTGCTAAACCATTCACTTGCCAATTTTTCTCCTGATTTTAATGAATGTTGAGAGGTCACCTTCTGACCCTTCAATTTGCAATATTTCTGGCTCCAGTCAAAATCAGCTCAAATCTGTTGTTTTCACCACATGAAAGTCTATGACTGAAGGTTTTACATGATAGTAATAACTCAATTTGGTGGAAAATCAACATACGACTATTTTCTAACAAATCAGTTTGGTGGAAAGTCAACATACGACTCATTTTGAGGGGCTGTGAGACATGTCGTAAACATCATCATCCCATTATGAACCTTTGTTGATGCATTTTGAGCCCCCTTGAGTCCATCACACCTTTTAGAACAAAATGATATTATGGTTATATTACCTTAGGGGGGACGGGAGGGGGCATCCTTGAGATGATTTTTTTTTTTATTATAAAAGATAGACTATTGTATCCTTTTCCATCGAATTCAGCATGTTCAGATTAGAGAATAACAGTGGGGAAAAAATCGACTTTTTCATACGGTTGCCATGGCAACGCCGCCATCTTGGATTTTGGCGTCCTAAATTGACTGACTTTGAAATCTATCTCCTCCGCCAAACTTCAACGGAACTTGATAAAAGTTGGTGAACGTTTTGTTTTACATAGTATTTAAAAAGTTACATATTTTTAGTCCTTCCCATGCAATAGAAAATTTTCTAGAAATTTTTTAAAGTGCCATGTAACGAAAATTCAAATTTCGCCGTTTTTTTTTCAAACTAAAAACTCTTTTTTCTCTAAAACTTGCCAACCGAATAGAACGCGCATATGTACGTTTTTTGGTTTTGTTGTGAAAATGTTGTGAAAACCAAGTTTGGTTAGAATCGGTTTCGAAACAATAAAATGGATGGCAAAAAAGGTGTTAAAATACCGGGTTTTGAGAAAAACGCGTGTGAAGGTTTTGTTTTTTTTTCAGCGAAAAAATTACGTGAAAAGTTTTTTTGTTTGGCTTTCAGCCTCGGAACAGCCCTTTTTACACATTAGACCTCTCTCCATGACTTCTGTGTCTCTTAATGCCGTTTCTTGGCGTTCTGGGCGTATTTTTTCTCGAATTTTGCTCCCTATCCCCCATCATTATAAGAGCTCCCATAGATCACTTCCTGGTTCTTGAGGGCCTCTATGTACCCCCATATCTTTTTTTGTCCAAACCAAGAGTGTTTTGACCTTTACTGTGACATATAGTCCACAACTGAGCTCTGAAGTAGCAGAAAAAAAAGCAAATTTCACTATCTATAGGACGTGGAAATTCATTTTAGAACGTTTATACTGAAAATCTGCATGATCAGCTGTTTTTTTCGCCTCGTAGTGGTCATCCAATGTCCATTCCTGGCACTGGGATTCATGATATTGCTAGAAGAGGTCATAATCAAGTGTTTTATGCACTTTTTACCTATTTATAATAAAACAGTGATGATCTACGACTGCGTGTGACAGCCAGGTGGAGCCAAATCCTAGTTGACAGTAGGCTAGGTCTACCATTGAAAGACCATGGGTCAAACACGTTAGAATAGACATCGACTTTTTGATACCATTTTTACATGCAGAATGGGCAGGGCTTTTAATGGAAAACAAAAGCACAAAATCGCATTTTGGGGGCAGAAATCCCATATTTCAGGACCCTCCCCATCCCCGTTAAATCAGACTTAGATTTCAAATAAAATCTGATGCGAAATCAGTTCTGGCAGAACATATTATTTGCTATTAAGTAATCAGTCCATTGACATATCCATGATTTCTTAATCTCTCAGTCTTGTGAAGTTTATTTCTATTTGTGTCATATATGATACACCAGGCTGGAAATTGTTAAGTGTTTTATTTGAATTTACTATTTGAATTCTAGGGATATTTGAAGAATCTGAAATCCTGAAACTCAACATGCCTCTGTGAAAAATAACATTCAATCCCTCCCATTGCCTTGATAATAGTACATACCAACCTCCACCTGTTGCAAGTTTGCCTGATTCATATTCAGCTTGCAATGTATGAGACATTACGATCAATGATGAGATTTTTATCATGAGTCAGTTACTGAATAGCTATTAAGATACATATGAATTATGCTTTTCAACCTCCTGTGGTTGGTTATCTCAGTTGAGATGCACATTATTATGCTTTATTTATACAAACTGAGATAATGTTGTACACAAGCTCTGTACTTTCCACAGTTCTGCCTTAGATCAGTTCGGCATTTAAGTTAAGTAAAATGATCAACAAACATTTTCATAACTGTCAGTATCCTATTCACTCACATGCAGTTAGTGATGAATTTGGATCCAAGGTCTTCTCTGAAATCTCGTTCATTTCTCCTGATGCCTTGAAGCCACTAAGGACCAATTTACACCTGTTGCAGATTCAGTTGATCCAAGAATAAAATTGTTGTTAATGGTGAGATTTATCTTCAGTCAGCTATTGACTAGACGTTTAGTCATGCTTCATAGAAATTTAAGTAATTTTGTTCACAGGCTTTTTGTTTTTCACAGCTCTAACTTATCTTAGATCAGTTCGTCTTTTATGTTATAGTAGTGTACATAACCAGCAAGTATTTCATAACCTTTTTGAATGTATAATTGTTCGTGATGAAGTACATCATTGGAGTTCTGTGTTATCCTGTGATATTTAATTCAAATGCACTAAATGATGGATCAGAACCCAACATGCTTCTGTGAACTTTCACTCAATTTCTCCTAATGTGATGAAACCTGTTTGCAGTTTTACTTGATTCATATTCAATCCGAAATATGAGAGAATTGTATTCAATGGTAGATTTTATCATAAATCAATTAATGACTGGCCATTTAGTTATAAGTTCAGCTACTGTAATATCGCAAGCTTTACTTTATCTTGGGTCATTTCAATTTTTATATATAATTCATTTTTTTTAAAACTTTTATATCAGATATCAGAGGTTTATGTGTTTATTACTTAACGCAATATGTATGGACCTCGGAAATGCTTAACTACTTTCCGTTTTTGTTTTTTTTTTATTTTGCAACGAACTCGCTAGCTGATGTATGCACAGAGAAACAGAGATGTCATATTGTTGGTATGTCAGGAATAAATATGTGGATCGGTGAACGGATTAGGTGATGGATGGATGGATGGATGGATGGATGGATGGATGGATGGATGGATGGATG
>JBCEWB010057665.1:0-13845 GCA_039654565.1 Peronia peronii
GGGGGAATAATCTGCTTTTGTATTTTAACAACTGTTATTTGTGCCATGCTTTGTCTCAACCAATACTTGATGAAACTGATGATAACATGAAACAATATTCAGCATGCTAATTGCAGATATCACTTCTGGCTTTGTAATTCATCAACACTGTACTTCAGCAAATTACTCTGGTACAGTGGCCTTTGCCTAGGAACCAGGCCAACAGGAGACTAACTTTGTAGGTTTTTAAGTGGACAGGTCCTTGGGTGGAATGAAAGGTTAAGCAACTGATTTGACTGAACTCTTCTTTCTAATCCCTTCACTGCTGCTCTATTTTAATGCATGCATAGCGCTGTGTTTCTATTTGTGTGGACACTGATGTGAAAATTTGACATATGTGCCCTGTCTTGGTCTAACACTGGGTTCTTAGGCAGATTTTTTTCTACCCTGAAGTGGGTTCTTATGTCTGTGGGTAAATTATGTCTGAAAAACTCTGGCATGCAGCAGAAACAGGTTTATAGGCAGACTGGATTCTTCGGCAGACCACTGTATTCAGTACTGTGACGGACAAGATGATACTTACAGCTAAATGGCCTGGGGAATACGGAGCTCCACTTCTGAGGAGATCAGTTGGTGCAGCATCTAACAACTGTAAACAAAACAGTCAATAAAATTAAGTACTACAGGATTTTTTTTTTCCCACATTGTCAATCCTGACAGTATTAGTAATACAATCAAGCCAATAATACAGTGTCTTTATCTCATTGTTATATTTTTTAATACTTTGCAAACATTCTGTCTGATCAATTTGTGTTTAAAATTTTAAAGAGACAACCCTGAAAATGTTATACAGTCACAGTAGATTAATAAATCATGAAAAAGTGTTTACAGATAACAAAACAAAATTTTAAAAAATCAGCAGCAACAAGAATAAGCTCCTACCATTTCTAGGGAGAGTTTGTGGCCCTTTAAGGCTGCATAGTGAACAGCATTGTAACCATCGTCATCGCGAATGCCTGGACGGGCATCATTTTGTAATAACATTTCCACCACTCTGAAAATTAAACATTTTACAACTGAATGAATGAGAGTCAGTAAAAAATTTGAGAACATTTTTTTTCTTCAGTTTAAATATAATATGTCCTACAAAATCACTCTTAATCACATTTCAACAAATCCAAGAAAACAATTACATACCAGTAACATTTTCTGTCCATTTGCCATGCAGACCTGCCTACCCTCACAACAGCAGAGGAGGGATATCTGACTCAAAAAGGAGGGAAAATCAGGGAAAAGGAGGAAAATGTACCAATCCATAGTTCCAACTTCGATTACTATTATGTGGAACAAGACCAGGCGCTGATTGTGATACATATCACATCTTGGTATCAGCAAAGATAAGGCTGAAAGCTTTTAAACAACCAACAAAAGGAACGGCCACCAAATACAACAGTGCAATGTCAAGGAATGAGGCAACACATCAAGAATTTTTGATTCAGACGGAAAATAAATTCGAAGCGCTCTTTTCAGCACTTCCAGAAGAAGCACCACTAGAAGATCTATAGCACAGTATCAAAAAAGTATTTCGTTCGACTGCAGACAACACACTTGGTAGTAAGCCCAAACGGAAGACAAAACCATGGATTAGCGAAGAAACTATTCAGCTTGCAGCCACGAGGTACCCTGAAGCAGTCCTGCTGAAGAGGATAGAAACAGAAACAGTTGCAGAGGCACTGATGGGCATCTACAGTCGCCTAGGAATACCGGAAGAAGTGCTTAGTGACCAGGGCACCCAGTTTATTTCAGATTGCATGAAGGAGGTGTGCAGACTTCTCGGTGTCACCCAATTAACGACTACACCTAACCATCTGATGTGCAACGGATTGGTGGAGAAGTTTAACGGAACTTTAAAGACCATGCTGAAGAAGCTTTGCAGCAAACAGCCCAGACAATGGCACCGTTACATCAACGCCCTGCTGTTTGCTTACAGAGAGGTGCCACAAGAGTCAACTCATTTTGCACCCTTCGACCTGTTGTATGGGAGGAGTGTCAGAGGTCCCATGAACATCCTGTGTGAGTTGTGGACCAAGGACATAGAAGAACCAGAAGTCAAGTCCAGCTATCAGTATGTCCTTGAACTATGTGAGAGACTGGATGACACTTTGAAAATTGCTCACAAGGAGCTGTTGAAGGCTCAGGCTTGGCAGAAGAAGTACTATGACAGAAAAGCAAGCAGAGATTTTGTCCAGGAGACAACGTACTAGTGTTGTTGCCCACAGACACCAACAAACATCTGATGCAGTGGAAGGGGCCACATGATGTAGTCAAAGTGGTTGGCCTGAATGATTATAAAGTAAAGGTGAAAGGGAAAAAGATAACACTGCACGCCAACCTCCTGAAGAAATACATTTCCCGAGAAGAATGTAGCAAGTTAACAGATGTGATGTGGTGGCAGTCTACGACAGGGGAGAAGAATTAGAAGACGTAAGCCAGTCAGTGAGTGCTGCCAGCATGGCAGTTGTAGAGGACTATGATGTTGAGGAGGAAGAGGTGTGTCCTGAAGACCTCCCTGAACTTGGAGTTTGTGACCAAAAAGAAAGCATCAGTGACCTACGATACAGTGAGCAACTGACCCGCTTCCAACTGAAAAAAGTGGAGGCTGCGGCATAGTCGTATATGCAGAAATATTCAGTGATCACCCTGGGAGCAGCAAATCTGGCAGAACAACGTATCGACCTTACATCCAACACACCCGTTAGCCAGAGGCCTTACTCAGCACCTTATGCAATTCGTGAAGCACTGAAGTCAGAGCTCAAGGAGATGGAGGCGATGGCCATCATCCACAAGAGTTCTTCACCATATGCATCGCATCGGGGGTTGTCAAGAAGAGAGATGGGTCAAATCGGATCTGCATAGATTATCGGAGGCTCAACAAACTCATGATCTTTGACCCACATCTGATGACGCCCCCGGCTGAAGTTTTCCAGAACATGCAGGAAGACAAGTACTTCTCGAAAATCGGCCTCAGTAAAGGGTATTGGCAGATTCCTGTGCGACCTGAAGATGTCTCGAAGACTGCATTCGTGACTCTTGATGGGCATTATGAGTTCATTAGGATGCCTTTCGGCATGATGAATTCTGGGGCCATCCTGACCCGTGCCGTGAAGAAGCTGTTGGGTGGAATGGAGAATGTGATCGACTATGTCGACGATATTCTGGTGCATATCAGGTCATGGGAGGAACATGTGAGGACGTTGGAGAAGCTGTTCCGGTGGGTGAAGGAGGCAAATCTAACAGCGTGTCCAACAAAGTGTGTCCTTGGGGCAACGGTTATCGACTTCTTGGGTCATCGCCTTGAAGAAGGGACAATAGGGCTGCAGGAGGACAACGTCGTCAAGGTACAAGAGGCTCCGAGACCCCTGATGAAGAAGGAAGTGAGATCTTTCCTCCGACTCGTTGGGTACTACCAGGAGTTTATCCCGAACTTCGCTGCTGTGGCATCACCCTTGTCGGACCTCACGAGAAAGGGACAACCAAACACAGTGGAGTGGGGCAATGTGCAGGAGAAGGCCTACAGATCACTGAAGCAAGCCACTGTTTCCAGGCCGATTCTGCACCTGCCAAACTTGGACCAGGCTTTTATTCTGCGGACTGACGCATCTGATGTCGGACTTGGGGCAACCCTATTACAGCAGGTCAGTGGTCGTTTATTCCCCAAGCCTATGCAAGCTGTAAATTGCTTGATAGAGAAAATAAATATTTGACCATGGAAAAAGAACGCTTGGCAATAGTTTGGGCTATCAAGAAGTTTTCGTTATATCTCTATAGAAGGCACTTCACCCTACAAACTGACCACAGACCTCTAGAGTTCTTAAACGCTTCTAAGTTTGAAAGCCCTAGAATAATGCGTTGGGCACTGTCTTTGCAGAGTTTTTCCTTTAATGTTGAGCATATAAAGAGTCTGAGAATGTTGGTGCTGACTTTTTGAGTCGTATAGGTTGATCTGGACCTGGAGTGATTTAGCTCATATAAGACACTCGTACAGACTATATGCTAAGGCTGTATTTGATGTTATTGATGTTTAGTTATTTAATTCACTGGTTTTAGTGCTGCGTTTGGTTTACCATGTGTCACAAGTTGGCATTGTTTGACAATTTGGTATTGTTGGATTGAATTTCATTCTGAGATTGTGCTTGAAAGGCGGGAGATGTTGTATGTGTAGAAGATTTTTGCCATCGATGGAGTGTCCATGATTCATTAGTATTTAGAATTTTGTTTTATGTTACAAAATTCTTAAAAGGGGGCCATGTGTAATGAATCATGATTATACATGTTGGGTACACGCGAGTGTGTGCTGTGAGCGATGTTTAGCACGTTGCCATTGTATACACTGGGCCCATGCAAGTGTGTTGCCTGCATAGCATGTCTGAGATACTCTCTAAGCATTTTGTACAGGATGATTCTGGTCACGTGTGTGCACACTACGTCACGGTTCTATGTGTTTCACGATAATGGTAGTAATGACTAGTATATTCAGGATACTTCTAGACTGTGAGAACTTGTAGCTTCGGGAGAGTTCAAGCCGTGTTGGTGTCTATATTAGGGCTCAGCCAGAGAAAGTGCAAGAGGAGAGAGATAAGTGGAATGCAGTGAGAGCCGTGTGCATCGGAGTTAGACAACTGCCCTGAAGTTTGTATTGTTACCAAGCACCTGCAATAAATTCTGCATCATTTCGACATTGAGGATTCCTGTTTTTATTTCTCCATTACTGTGTGTGTCTCGTCCGCATTCGCTGCCTGATCACCACTTACAGCGTTACAACTAACACCCATTCACATTCAAGAGTTCGTGACAACATACCTGCAGAATTTCTAAAACATTCCGGGACTTTTGGCAAAAGGGAAATACATGTATTGTGTAAAAAGATATGGGAACAACAAGAGTGGCCAGATGTATGGAAAAGGCAAGAACTGGTTATGCTGTACAAAGCAGGTGATCCAAAAGAATGCAGTAATTACAGAACAATAGCACTTATCAGTCACACTAGCAAAATATTACTGTAGATTATTTGAAACCGATTACGTAATAAAACTGAAGCAGAATCTGCTGAAGAGCAAGCTGGATTTAGAGCAGGGAGAAGTGCAATTGACATGTTATGTACCCAGCAGGTTTTAACTCAAAAGTTTAATGAAACGAATAAGGAAGGATACTTTATTTTTATTGACTATAGTTAAGGCTTTCGACAGTGTTGACCACTTGAAGTTGTTCGAAACAATGAAACAAATGGTTTTCCACCACATCTAATTTCACTTATATCTGCTCTGTATACTAATCAAGCGGCTGTGATCAGACGGAACAATTGTCATTCAGACCCTTTCAAAATATCTATGAAAAAAAAATGTTCGTCAGGGATGTATATTATCTCCCCAGTTATTTAGAGCAAATAATGAGAGACGCAAATGTATGCAATACCAGAATAAAGATAGGTGGAAGACAAATATCTAATCTGAGATATGCAGATGACACAGTCCTTTGTGCAAATGACAAGCAAGAAATGGTAGACTAATAGAAAGCATAAATAACATCAGCAAGGAAAGAAACATGAAACTTAATGCAAAAAAGACCAAAGTTATGTATATAGGAAAGAATAATAATAATCAACCTGTTACAATAGAAAGTGAAGAACTGAAGAAAGTAAGAACTTTAAATACTTAGGCTCAATTAAGACAAATATACAGGAGACTGCTCAAAAGACATCAATGCATGCCTAGCAATAGCAAAGAAGAGAATGACACAGTTGAATACGATATGGAAGGCCAAAGATCTTGCAAATGATTTAAAGATTAAAATTCTCGAGACACTAGTATGGACCGCACTAATATATGGAGCAGAGGCGTGGACTATCAAGCATAAAGACAAAAACAGGATTCATGCTGCCGAAATAGGGCTTTATCGAAGACTCATAGGTGTTTGCTGGACAGAAAAATGCACAAATCAGAGCATACTAAAGCAGGGGTAGGACGCGAATTAATAGGCAGAATAGCGAAGAGAAAAATGAGTTTCCTTGGTCACGTTTGTCGACACCCGAGATGCTTTCTAATGAAAGATGCTATTCAAGGAAAAATGGAGGGAAAAAGGAGAGGTCGACCAAGAACACGATGTATGGACAATATGGTGAACTAGACCGGCTTAAACACAATTCGCATCTCAGATGTCTGGAAGATCGTGAGGCATGGAGGAGAACTACAAAGGAGGCAGTGCAAGCAGCAAACGCCCACAAGGACAACGCTGGATAAATGTAAATGTAAAATTACATAACAATAGAGCATCAGTACATGAACTTAAAGTTCCATTCAATATAAATATCAAACATTTAAATCTGTATTTCATACATTCTTTCAGACTCATTACATGTATATAGGGGCAGTTTTACTTTCTGTCAGTCATAGATCTGATGCATTTTGCAACAGTCACAAACGTATGAAAGATACAATGCACAAATTTCTATTTTTTTGTGCAGTTCTCTTATATTTTTGAAGGCAGTAAACCTTGCAGCATTACTTGCCATCTTCCTAATCTGCTGCTGCCAATGACGGGAGGGAAGGGGGGGAGGGGAGTGCAATGTGGTAGGTTCACGTTCAACCTGCCACCCAGCATCCCTTCTTTCCCTTGATCAAATGCTCCAACCACTGACTAGTGTTTCACATCTACATGCAGAATCTTTTGATAGACACAACAAACATGATTTGGAGATGACTCAGCGATGAGAGCCCAGAATAATCTGCTTCTGCATGTAACAATTAGTAACCTTGAATAGAAGACTGTTGACGATTCTGATTGCCTGTGGAAAAGAAGAGGACACTGCTGGTTGGCTCACGCACAGTTGGTAGAAGTGAGTGCAGATGAAGGATGGCAGTGGATCGAGAGAGGAAAACTGACCGTACCACTTATACTTAGCAGCGAAGCAGTTAAAATCTAGCAGTGATGACTATCACGAAAAAAAAAGAAAAGAAGTAGGTGCAATAATAGCCATCTTATAGACAGAAACTAACCCCATGAGTGGGACTACATGCGTCACGATTGCTGGCACAGATATTCCATAGACTGATAGGTGGGTCAAATTTCACACCAAGATTGTGTCGGAATCGCCAAAACTCGGGTATTTTTTTCTTTTATTGGGTATTTTTTTCTTTTATTCCTTCTTATGTAAAGTAAACAGAAAGACCTGTAGGCCTAGATCTACATGATGATGCAAGTTGCGGTCGGCTTGCCGTCTTCTATCCGTGGCATCAATGGCGTAAATATTCGTAAGCTAAGCAGGTCGTGGGCATTGGACCAGAATTTTGTGTATGAATGATCCCGAGACAGATCTACATTGAGAGTCATAACTTGCCGTGGTTGGCAACAAGCGCACTGTAAATGGAAAAGATAAAATGAGGGGGGCGGGATGGGACACCGCGACTATTCAAAGACTTAGATTCGGAAGGGAACAACAAGAGCGATCGTGAGCTGATCGACGACGGGATCATGAATGACGGAAGCGTGTGACCGACTATCAGGGTTCACACTCTCTCGATGCCTTAAAATTCATGGACTTTTCAAGGACTTTACGACTGTATATAAGGACTTCATGAAGCCAAATATCTTCACAAACGTGCACAGATATTTACGCGTGTGTAATAATATTTTGCTGAACAGACTTACACGTAGGTTTATACATGAACAACATTGCAGATCGCATGCTGGATTTGTGTTTTACTGATGCTGAAACTCACTCTGCACAATACACAAGTACATGTAATTAACAGGTTTGATGAGAATCAGTTTATGTTAAGAGCCAAACCCATTCATCCAACTGAGTGACTTATTGTAAACAGTCCAGGCATCATCTTTCATTGATAAATATAATTGAAGGTTCAAGGTGAGATGTTAAATTTCATTTAAAAGGCATGAAACCGTGCATAGTTATTTATTTTCATCACTATCATTTTTTTTTCTTTTCTAATGTGTGTATGGGGCGGTAGGGTTGTAGCACTAGCAGTGGGTATACAATTTAAATACATCTGCATCGTGACAATCAACTTATAAATTAAGAATGACCATAAACTGACATGTAGAAGAGGTTTTAGTGAAAATCATAAAAAATGCAGCTGGCTTTCACACTTCACTAAATCTCACTGCAACTGAATTTAGATCTAGACTAAATCAATTTGTTACTTGTTCACCTGCATCAAAAAACTAACTAAATCAATTTGTTACTTGTTCACCTGCATCAAAAAACTACTTTTTTTTTTTGTCTTTTATAGAGATCTATGTAGATCTAGGCTCTAGATCTAGGACTACAGAACCCAGCAAAAAGGTCACATAATACTAATAAGTAGATCTAGATCTTGATCTACGTAAGAACATTACAAGTTGACCAGATGATGCCGCGACTTTATTATTTCTAAACATACAAAGAAAGCTCTTACTTATAGAATTACTCCATCTATAGACCTATTTATCTCTCTTATTCCAATTGAGCTAGATCTAGATCTAGCTGACGATCTTGACGAGATCTCAGTAGGCCTGTTGACTAGATCTAGATCTCGATCATGTTCTCTTTCTGTTCGTATATCTACTCATGATAGGATTGTCAAGTGATGGCCTCTTACAGTTCACAAATGGCAAACAACTGCTGAACTCAATGTTGAGTCTAGATCATTGAGTAGGCCTATGTAAATGCGATTCGAGATCCCAACACGTCTAGGTTGCCCGTTGCCCATTCATATCTTCTTTCCAGACATGCGCACAAAACATTTATACTTTTGTTTTCACTTTCTTCATTCCGCAAATGTATCGAAACGTCGGCAGCCAGCAAGATGCTTCTGAATCAAAGAGTTCATTTTTTCCGCTGAAGTCCAAAGTCTGAAATTTCCTGACTAATAATTTGATCTAATCCCCCGTGATGTCCATCACAGTTAGAACTAAAATTGACGTCGTTGCATCACAGTGGACCTGCAGGCCTAGACTAGGCTAGACCCGCAGTGAACGAGACAAAGAAAATCACCAATATCTGGACACATGGTAGGAAATGAACTTACAGCAAATGTAAAATACGGAGCGGCTGTCGAGCATGTTCGTTAGGTGGAAAAGTGAAAAAAAAAAAAAAAAAAAGTCCTGTTCTAACAGAATGTCACTGAACAAAACTGACCACCCGTGCAAAAATATAAGGACTTTTCAAGGACTTCGCCAACAATTTCCAAATTCAAGGACTCTTCAATGCCTTGAATTTTTTTCTCAAAATTCAAGGACTTTCAAGGACCATACGAATCCTGGACTATTGAGCACATGGGCAGGACGGGCGGGGTAGAACACATAACACTACATGTACAGACTGAGCTACATCATGTACTGTTGGCCATGTACGGACTGGGCTACATCATATACTGTTGGTCTACAGACACAGGCCTTGGGAACGGCAGCGGGAAGGACCATTGTTCATAGCAATGCATGGGAGAGCGCAAATTTTCTTTCTGCACTGAAGATGAAGATAGTACTCCGGCGGCATTCTGAATGACAAAATATGAAACGGAAAGAAAAACAGTATAAATGTCAATGTCGTCCGAAAGCAGGAATTTATGTTCATGGCGACGGTGGGTCGAAATGCGGGAAGGGGGCAGGTTTGTGCCATGTCTTTTGCCAAGAATAAAATGGTCTGATTTGTAAAAAAACACACAAAAAAACTATGCCTACTTTGCATCTCCATCAGTGGCAGCAGCATAATGTAAAGGTGTGCAACCACGACTGTCTGTCACATTGACATCACTGCCAGCAGTAAGCAATATCAAGACATTCTGTAGATGGCAATGAGCAGCTGCATAATGAAGTGGTGTTCTGAGGATGAGTCATCATATAAAAATCAATTCAGTATTAATGAACTTGTTTTAGGTAGGATTTAATGGTATGAACAACAAAAATTGTAAGAGCAAGGTGTTTGTTGGTTTTTCTGACAGACTACGTCCATAAAGATTATAGGTGCTTACATAACCCTAACTTTCATACTTCCTCTTTTCATTGACCTGTCAAACAGAAGGACACACAGCTACAGTGTAGAGCATCAAAAGGAAAAAAAAAAGGATGACGATCCTCCAGCAATAGCGAAGAGAGATCTTATGCGACGTTTATGCATAGATTTTATAAACTTTCTACAAGCAAAAATTTGTATGTTTTCACTGAGCTATTATTTCCTGTGCAAAATTTACTGTTATTGTAGTTGTTTTTTTTTTTATCCACCCCTCACTTCTGTACACACCTGCCTTCAATGTCCTGCAGAGATAAATTCCCTCCTTCATTGAGCAGATATTCAACGCACTCCACCTTACTGAGAATATAAAAATTATATAGGATTTGATTAACAATGGATTAAAAAGAATACATTTTTCATTCAAACTCTTGAGGACAGCTGAGTATTTTTCAAAGACAAATCTTCTATCCAAGTTCATCCATTTTAAAAAAACAATTCAGACTTTACAGCAGTCAGCTTCAAAGAGGCTGAAATTTTCTTTCTCTATGTATATTTTCTATCCTAACAGTTTTAATTTCCTCATGTTTACCACAATCTTCTTATTTCTGTTGTCTCCTGTGGCCTATTTAGGCATAGTCCACCAACTACTGTGTTTTTGTACACATTACCAGTGCAAACAAAAGAATTTTTGACAGGATCTTTGAAAATATTTGACCAAATAAAAATAAACCAATTAAAAAAAAGTCAAAACAAAAAAAACAAACACAAAGATATATTGACATAAGTCTTTTATTTGCACACAGTAAACAAAAATAAAATAAAATAAAATAAACAAAAAAGTCCTCGGTCAATGCAATGGTGCATCTTCTGTGCTTCATTATCAAGCAAAGTTGTCTTACCCACTGCAGGCAGCCCCATGGAGACAAGTTCTGCCAGCATCATCTGGAATGTTTATGTCAAAGGCAGGCATGGAGGACCGTAGTTTATTAACACAGTCCACATAGCCATTCAACGCAGCCACGTGAATAGGCAGCATACCCATGTATCCCCGTCTAGAATGGACACATTCAAAGAAGAATCATTACATCACAAAAACTAACTATAGTCATACAAAGAAACCCAGGAAGGGGATATTTATTATCAGGGTCTAATTGTCTTTGGATCATAAAATAATTTCAATTTAACGAGCAAAGTAACAATTGTGCGGCGTTCAGCTAAAACACGGCACTTGGTGAAAAATTTTTATTTTCAGTTTTTAGTAGATTCTGAAATTAGTCTATATTTCTGAACAAAATGCAGTTTAAATTTTGTAAATGGCTTCACTAGATGCTGAGACATTGCATTTTAATGGCGGGGAACCACAATACTAAGAAAATGAGAAAAACGAAGTTAGTTTCCACTTTTATTTTGTATACACTTGGACATACATCTTGACACAATCATCACATATTCAACTCATACCAAGTTAAAATAACTGTGCAGTTATCACAAATAAATAACAAACATGTGAAATGGCAAATTCCTGGTTAAAAACAGTTTTTAAAGATTTCACAGTCTTCGATCTATGTGACTCATTGCAGGTCTATGTAGATCTTTGGAAGTGATTTAAATTCACCCGTGTACTTTAAACATTGGATCCAAGTCTAGACAGACTATGTGCAGCAAATGGTATCAACTAGATCTATGGTCTATGTTAAGCTTTTCAACCTCCAGCAGGAAGTTATCTCAAACTAAATCTATCTTATATATTAAAAGCACAAAGACATAAGATACACTACATCTCTATCAGTCTTATGCAAATTTATCTCTTAACAGAAGGTTTTATCTGGATTCAAGTGCCTTTGACTTGAATATAGATCTAGATCTAGATGCTCTTTGGATCGTCTCCATCATCTGATTCCTGTCGGCGTTGGAAAATGAAAAATTCATTCACAAGTTCCTGCAGATCGCTCTCTCCCACTATGCCAGTAATATTACATCTCCTGGCTTCATTTGATAGAGTGGCAATCTGTTGACACTCAGGCTGGGTTGAAGCAGCCGGGCCTTCATTCGCCATTTTTCTTGTAAACAAACATGTTAGCAACTTTACATCATCTTGAGGTTATTTACTATAAAGTATTTAGAGAATAATAAATAGTCTTCAAATGGTTAAATTGAAACTAAATAACATAGGTGTTTTTTTTTCTTTTCAATATGCAGGAGTTTAAACAAGCAGAGTGGAATAGGGCAGCAGTAATGGTCAGGAGAATTGGTGATAATAGGAAGGCACTGTTATTGTGGATGTCAAGTAACATGCCCACTACTCCTGGTTCAAGAACTTCGAATGTAAACGAATGCATTCATGCATACTACTCACCAGTGGATGGCCCTTTTCCTACCATTCATTTTGATATGCAACACATGGAGGTTAGTGTGTAGTATAGAAATGTGGTGACCTAGTAAAACAGGCGATGTAATCCGTTATAAAAACTGTTTTTCGTGACAAATTCTTGATGAAGTGGCTCAGAAAAAAAACATTCATAAATGCTTTTAGGCGTTGAATTTGACAAAAAGAACTTTTGTGGGATGAAAAACAAATGTTTAAGGAATAGCCTGTTGCCAAAATTGCTATAGGCCTGAATTTTGACCTGATCTTGGTTTTTTTCATCATTACTCAAAATGAATGCCAGCGACACGTGCTGTGTTTTTGCTGAATGCCTCACAATTTTCAGACATAGTGTCCACAGGCACACACAAGACTATTACAAACACAGAAGGGTGTAATTAAGCATCAGCTTGAAAATCAGTGACATGAATGAGTAACCAAATATACTGGTCATCAATCTTTTGATCAAGTTTAGTAACAATAATGTGACACAAGACTCACCAAAGTTCTTTGATGCCAGTATTGATGACTAATATGCCAATCTAATCAAAATCAATGTTCTGTCTTACAAGCTGATTACAAATTCAGCCATTTGTTGGGCCAATTGAAGCAATCTGCAACAGAAGTTGGGCTATGTTATATTCACCACTTACTGAATGGGATCTGCACTATGGTCTAGCAAGGTGTTGATCAGCAGTTCATGCCCATATCTTGCTGCAACATGGAGAGGTGTGTTGCCAAATTTATCACATGTGTTAACAAGACAACCTGCAGAAAAGATGGAAGTTCATTCGATGTTGAAATTTATAAGCTATTGAAGGGATAAATTGTTATTCTTAAAGTGCAATGCTTTTATGTGAAACTGAGCAGTTTTTGAAGCATACAAAGATAATGGCAATTATAGTTTTTTCTTCTCCCTATATTTTCTCATAATACAGTGGTCTCTGCCTAAGAGCCTGCCGCCTAAGAGTCAGGAGCCCGGTCCACCTAAGAATCTGCCTCTGATGCAAAATGGAATTTTTTCTCTATAATTTACCCCTCTAAGAACCCACTCCCAAATAAAAAATCTGCCTAAGAGTCTGGTTGCCCAAGACATGTGAGTACTTATGGTGTAATTTCACATCATACTGTCCGCTTGAGAGAACGCACAGTGCTAGATCTGCAGAAAAATGGGGACGGGGGTGGAAGCAACAGGTAGACGAAGGAGTGGAAGTAATGGTTGATGTATGACTGCATAATCAGGCCACACAGTGACTGTGGATGAACCCGTAAGCATTTCAGTTTGACATGTGGAATAGCACCTGTGATTGGCTCTGTGGATAAAGAGAAGTCTCCTGACTGGTCAGTTGTTTTGCATCTTCAGTCGGTCTGGTTAATTGTAAACACTTAAGGGGGCTCGCGGGTTGAAAATCATCAATTTTGGGTCAAAAATGACAGGTTTTCATTTATTCTTAAAAGATGCTATAATCATTGTACAACTGAAAAATATACTGTT
>JBCEWB010057676.1:0-13845 GCA_039654565.1 Peronia peronii
GTATAGATCTAGTGCATTTTGCACTATTCACAAAAGTTTAGAAAATTCATTGCACAAATTTCTATTCTTTTGTCAATTTGCCAACCTCTTACATTTCTAAAGGAGAAGGCCCACTACCACTTCACTGTAGGGTGGGAAGGGGAGTACATGGTAGGTTCACGATCAGCCCGCCACCCAACATCCCCGCTTTCCCTTTGATCTAATGCTCCGACCAATGACCGGCGTTTCACATTTATCTGCTTCTGCATGTAACAATCAGTAATACTGAACAATGGGTTCTTGACGGTTCTGACTGCCCATGGGAAAGTAGAGGACAGTGCTGGTGGGTTCACACAGTTGGCGGGACTGAATGCCGGTGGGGAATAGCAATGGATGGAGAGAGGAAAACTGACTGGACTACAAATGATGCATGGCAGTGAAGCAGTTAAAGTCTGGCAGTGATAGTGATAGCTATCACAAAAAGAAGTAGATGTAATAGTCATTTCATAGACAGAAAATAGCCTGTGAGTGAGACAACATCTGTCCCGAGTGCTGGCAGAGACATTCAAACAGAATGACGGGCCGGTCAAATTTCACGACAAAATTATGTCGGAATCGCCGAGACTTGATCTTTTTTTTTCAGTTTTCCATCCCTCTTACGTAAAGTAAGCAGACAAGACCAGTAGGCTTACATGGTGATGCATGTTATGGGCAGCCCCTCGTCTTCTGTCCGATGACAGCATTCGTAAGCTAAATAGGCCGTCGGCATCTGACCATATTTTTGAGTGAAACATCCCACGATGAATCTACATCGTTCAGATCTACATCGTGGTCGGCAACAAGTGGACTGAAAGTGAAAACATAAAACGAGGGGCGGGATCCGACACCACGGTTAATTAAAGATTTAGGTTCAAAAGGAAACTACACGAGCGATCATGGGCCAGGCGATGATCAGATCATGAATGACAGGCGCACGTGAACGACCATTTAGCATGAGGGTGGGACGGGCAGGGTGTAACACATAACACTACATGTCCGGACTGGCTACATCATGTACTGTTGGCCTACAGACAAAGGCCTTGGCAACAGCGGCAGGCAGGACCACTGCCCATAGCAACAAATGGGAGAACACAGTTTTCTTAGTGGACTGTGAGTGAAAACTATTCTCCGGCCGCATTCAGAATGATGCCAAAGCATGAAATGCGGAAAAACTAGTACATGTATAAAATATCCGAATTCGTCTGGATGCGGGAATTTTTACTCACGGCGCGGGATAGCAGGATCCTGAGTCGAAATGCGGGATGATCCCGCATAAGGCGGGATGGTAGGCAGGTCTGTAGATATATTTCAAAAATTTATGGCAGACATTATATGACTAACAAACAAAAACCAAATGCAGGCTATCTTTTATATGGAGCTTTTTCAGTGAGTTATGAAATTTCAAACGATTACATTTACTGGTCTAAGAGCCTTAGGCTTTTGAAAATAGCTTATTATTAAAGCATAAAATCCAATGCAGCGATGCTGTCATGACAACCAGACACATACATACACACAAAAATTATACTTTGGCTCTAATTTGAACATGCTGTATCTCAAGCTTAAAAAGTCTGTAATTAAACCAGTCAAAAAAATACTCTCAGGATCTGCACCTCCTCTTAGGTAATATTGCATTGTAAAAAAACAAAAAAATCTGTGACTGGCTTTTCTCATTCTATTATATCTCTATGTCTTTACCATTCAGCAAACTGAGATCAGTGTGTTTTATTATAAGCATTTTCCACAAATTCTGAAAACAATGTTTCTACTGAATATATTTATTTATCCATTGAGAAAACTGTCTCAATTTCCCCTTGTTTTTACAATTCATTCACTCTTTGTGAAATATCACTGATCCAAAGAAAAATCAGTTGTATTCAGCTGAAAATCTTGAAATTGCCTTAAATAAAACCTAAGATAATATCCATATCATTGTCACTGTTCTAATTTAGATTTATTAATAAAAAATTTCGGAGATAACAGCAAAAAAAGAATGCTGGCAAAGATTTGCTGTTAGAAAAACAAGAAGCAGACATTAAATTGAGTTCTTGTTTGATTTTCCTATCATAAATCTTACTTGGAGATATGACCTTTACAATGGAATGCATGCAACTAAATTTCATGGGTGAAAATTCACTTACTTATATGGCCAATCCTCTGCATTTAATCTGATTGACATTTTGAGCCAAATGAGTGAACAACTAAATGCCCCTGCAACCCCATATTGCAGGTACTTCTGCCAAACATGAAATGTACATGGAATTTCACATTGCCACACAACCAGGAGAAAAGAGTCAGATGTCCAAATCTTTCATTATTGGTGTCAGCGCAAAGGGGGAGGAATGTACCCGACTTTGTGAGAAAATAATTTAGCTATAACTGCTAAGAGATTCAGACTTGAAGTTCATTCCTGTGGCCCCATGCTCAATAAAATACAATCTGCTCAATAAGTTCACTTTGACATCCAACGCATTCCATAGGTTGTTTGTTAGCCTTTTTAACCTCCACTTATCTTGTACTTATTTTGTTCCATAAAACAACTCACAAACCTATAATAAAATTCTGATCCATTACTGAATTGGTTCACAGCACCATACTCTTTTTTCTCATGGATTGTGATAAAGCATACAGTTGAACAATTTTAAGTGGCAAGCTTAAAATCTAACACCAGCTCCCATACTTACAATTTTGTTCATCACTTCCATTGGTACAGTCTTCATCCCCATCACATCTCCAGGTTTTAAAGATACAGTGTCCATTTCCACAATCAAACTGCCAACCTGCAGGTCAATGAAATAAATGGTACACAAACATAGGGATTTACGTATGCCTATTATACCTATCAATAACAAATAATAATTGCCACGATATCAAGTGCAACCATATCAGGGCTTTGCTGTAACAGAGAAAAATTTGTGAGAATACTCATAGGCTATGTCCAATTTTTGGTTTATTTATAAATCTGGCTACCGATTGGATTCATTATTAGTCAATATTGCTGACTGTTCCCAATTCACATCTTCCTTCCGTCATATTCATCTGTTAATTCACAAATATCAAGGCCCTTATCCAGCTTCCACCATTTTTTCTCTGCATATAAACAGTATACAGGAAGACTCACTTGGATACTTTCTCTCACTACAGCACTGATATTGTATAAAACTTACTTGAGGAGCAATTGCTGGATGTACAGTTGCTCTCATCACTATGATCTCCACAATCATAACTGCCATCACACTTGTAGTTCAGGTTTATGCAGTCTCCAGAGTCACAGGTGAATTGCCAGGGTGGACAAGCTGATGGTCAGTCAGGAAAGGAAGATTAGAATTTAAGTCATTGACATACACACTGGGTCACTGGTTATTGAGTCTGGATCACATCAAGCTATAGCATAGTGGTGACCACACCATGTCCTTTAAGTCTTTCAATGTGTCAATTACTCTGTGAAAACTTGCTTGGAATTTTTGTGTGAATTTAGTGTGTTAGAGGCCTTGCACTCTATCTGTTTTTAAACTTCTTCTCTACATCCACTTTTCTTCTGATCTGACAAAATTCTCTCCATGTTTGTTTTTTCATGAAGAGAATAGAATCCATTGTCACTCGTTGGTAAACATAGATCTAGATCTTAGTTAATCTTGCAAAACAGCTATTTAGACCCATATAAAGTGAATGAATGATTGAATTGAATCTACATGAACTGCATTGACCCTGCACCTAACCAGAATATATTTTTAATTCAGTAAAATTTCAGCCTGAAAGAGGTTCAATGAGACCATAATTTATCGCCCAACAATTCACTCTACTAATTCACAAATAACCCCCTAAATACATATTTGTTTCTAGTTCACAGGTAAAGGTAAATTGTAATCATCAAAAATCACTGTTGATTATGACATGTGACAGATTTTGGCCTTAAATGCCACTGTGGCTGCAGGCAAATTCAAAATTCACAATTTTAGAGCACTCTGACAATTTAAGAACCAATAATAATATGGATGGTCCTGTAAAACACTCTGCAGCCATGCTCTCAAGAACAGTCCTTTATCTATTACTTGATATTTGATTTACTTTGATTTTAACAAATTCTTTCTCCTCTCACTAAGAGAACTTGAGACTATTTCTATCCATTTCACTCACTTCCCCCTTTGCCACCACAATCTTTCTCATCTGAGTTGTCATGGCAGTCATCATCCATGTCACAGCGCCACTTTGCATTGATGCAATAGCCATTGTCACAGCGGAACTGGTCCTCTGTGCACTTGATGGCTCCTGAATAGTGAATAACGGTAGACCAGTTACAGTTGTGAATGCTGATGAGAAGAAGACATGATGAAGAGATGGACAGATGAATGGATAGGGATGCATGGATGGATGGATAAATGGATGGATGGATGGATATATGGATGGATGGGTGGATGGATGGATGGATGGATGGAAAGATGGATGGATGGCTAGATGGATGAATAACTTAATGACAGATGGATGGGCTGGCATCAAATAAACTGACAAGAGTTACAGTAAATACAGAATTGCCTGAAAGCATTTCTCTCAGCATGACAGACATATCCAGGTGGAGAATAATATCAAACTTAACCCAATGAGGATAAATTTTTGCCAATTAACAATACGTCTAGAACTTACAGTACATGCCAGCAATAAATCCAAACCCCAAACCACCTAAAAATGGGCTTGGAAAACTGTTTGTTGTTCTCCTTAGCTTAGTGGTTGGGTCAGTGGACTCAAGATCAGAGGTTCTCTGAGGCTGAATCCCATGACAGCCTGACATTTTGTTCTTTAGAAAGGTCATTTGGGTCAAGTCAGGAAATGTATGTAAACTGCCTTTCTGAAGGACAAAATGTTGGGCCCCTTTAAGGATTAAAAACTTTTTCCAAATGCAACAACCCAACCACTATGCAATTAACACCCTCAAAGCAATCATTCATATTAATTCTTCCAGTACTGTGCACCACGAGATCAGGAAGAAGGAGAAATCAAATGTCAGCAATTATGTCTATCTGTATCGATAACTGCATGAGCTCAGGACCAAGGTGCACAACAGATGATAACAGTATGCAAACTACAATGATGTGCAGACAATGAACAATGATCACTATTGCAGAGACCCAACAAAAAGAAAGGATACAGAGACATACCACAGTTAAGTTCATCTGAACTCCATCCATCTCTGCAGTCATCTTCCCGATCACATCGCCACTGTTTGGGAATACACTTGCCACTATGACAGGTGAAGGACTGATCTCCACATGTTGTATATTCTGGTGACACATCATTAGTACATACATCAAAATATCATGAAAAATGAGGTGAAATAAAACAGGATGTGATGACTTCATCTCTGCAAGGAAACATTATAATTTCCCTACTTTGCTTTTATCACTTGGTCAGTGTTGCATGAGAATGGACCACATATGCGTATGTCATACATTTGCCTTGTTTTATATAGGCTACAATTGGAGTGCATGCTATTTATGCAGTATATTTTTAAAACTGCGAAGAGTTCTCCTATGTGGAGAATGTCACATTTAAATGTGATTAAATAGCACTATTAAACCAACTTATCTTACATCAAATAAACTTTAAAGAAAAAACAAAACAAAACAAAAAAAAAACCCAACTAAATATTAATAGCTATCTTCTATAAAGTGCATAAAGAAATATACCATACTATAAGATGCATAAAGAAACAACTTGATCTTCTACCTCTCTCTACCAGACTAGAAGTACAGGTTTAATGCAATATCTTGCCCATAAGAAATTTCCATCAACAGAAACATGAACAATTTTTAAGTCTATGTTTGATCCTATCAAGCTTCCATGTTTTGTATCACACTAATGTGTAGTGAATTGCTGCAGGATGAGGTTATTCACAACATAAATAATACAATATGATGGTGAATGGCTGTTGTATGCCTAATACAATCCATACTCCATTTTAGGATGGATATGTGAGCAAGACCTTTTGTTTTTCAGTAAACGAAACATCTGCTACACGATCTCTATAAATAGACTTCATCACAAACATGGCATACTCTTCAACAGATTCAGAATAAAAGGCCTCCAGATTAAGGGAGTGTTTAACACATGAATATTATTGAACAATACTTTGGTGTGTCACATTTGGGGGTAAAATCTATAACTGGTGAGTTTATATACTTACGGCAATCTACTTCGTCTGAGGAATCTCCACAGTCATCATCTCCGTCACATCTCCAAGTGGCCATAACACACCGATGGTTGGCACAGGTAAACTTTTCAGAGCTGCAAGTTGCAGCTGGAATACATCAAATATCAAAAACTTAAACTTCGGTCACAGTATATAGGGTCAGATTTGGACACAGTGGAATATTGACTCTAAATATGAAGACACAAGTTTTAGAGGAAGTTTAAATCAACTTTTCTGCCTATTAAAAAGTCAAAGTGTTGATTTTTTTATAAGTTGTTGTCTTTTTGTTTTCTACAGCCCTAAATCTAAATGGTTGTTGAAGGGAAAAGGTTAAATGTTTCAACCACACTTGAAACAAACTTTTTCCAGGTCCAATAGCTTCAACTGTATTCTAATAATCTTACCAACCAGAATAGTTGTCGTATACTGCATATATGATCTTACCAGGATTCATTCAAATCATAATCCTAACATATCACTGAAAAAACAAACAGGAAGAAAGAAAGGTAATTTCAGAAAATCTCCAAATATTGTCAAGGCATGGCTTTCACTCCACAAAAATTACCAACGTACAATCAACTACACATGAGTCAAACCCTGATGAGCCTAACTTCTGATGAATCAATCTTTTTTCATGGAATTGGTCCAGGTGCTCTTTACTTTACTAAAAATCAAACTGATGAATCGACATCGACTCATCCATATTCACTTCCTCACCCTTATCAGATCAAAGGAAAAAGTGACGCTTCAGTGGATGTAGCTAATCTGGGCTTGTACAGCACTTCTTCTCTACACATTTATGCTCCTCCCATCATGCGATAGCATAACTATAGGTTAACTACAACTGTCAAACTGATTCACTAAACAGGACTTAAACCCTCACTCAGACTACATGATCACAGGTTGACCGGCCATTGTTTCCTCCTCCTTTTCACATCCCACCTACACTCTTCACTGTCTAGACTAGCTGCCAACGCTGTGAACTCACACCACCCACCTCCCTTCTTGCTATGAAAGTGTGATGCAAACTGGTGTAAGAGGGTACGAAACACAATCTTTGATGTGAGGAATTCTGTGGCCGCACCGCGGTTCAAAAGCGCACATTACCCCGAGAAGACCCTGGGAATTGGCCTTTGTTCTTCTGATCGCGGCGAACTTGCTCACCAGACTAGCGGGTGGCAAGGAGATGTAAAAAAAAAAAAATTCTCTGCTCCCTTATTTTATAGCTCACGATTTGCCAGATTAGATCTAGTTATACTATCACTAAGCTACATATATAAAATGAGAACAGTGAGATGCTGCACTCTCCCCTTCCTGCCTGGAGACAGACTCATCACGGGCATGTAACGTTTATTACTCTGAAAAAGGCCTAATATGGAGTGTAATACATGCAGTGTTTTATAACATGAAACGGTGAGAGGAGTGTTGAAGGGAGACGGAGCTGCATGTGGCAATTGCCTTGCGTTGAATGCTCAAGAGGCAGGGTTGGGAGTGGTGGAAATTGTCAGTTTACATGATAGTGAAATTTAAATGGTCAATGACAACAGGTGTCGAAAATATGTTAAAATTCAGCCAAAGGCTAGGCAGACTCACCGTAAATGAATGGAAGAGATCAAATTTGATTCTCATTGAAAGAATGCTTAAGGGGAAGTAACCACTTTAATGCCTGACAATACCTCTTTCCAAATAAGTAGTGCCCATTTTTAGTTTTGTAGTCTTCAGTGAGATATGGATGAGTCAAACTATGGATGAATTGATCTTATCTTCACTGCCCCACCAACATTGACTCATCCATAGTCCACTGTAACTATGATTCCACTTCATGAACCTAATTTCAAATTTCTCAGATTTTCCAAAATACCTCCAGATTTTTCTAGTCAAATTCATAAATAACATTTTATCACCTGTTTTATGTTACCAATTGCAAGGTTGCCAACCCCACCATGATTGAACCAAGGATTTCTCTTGAAAAAAAAAAACAGGGATTTTTGACCCAAAGCAGGGATTTTACACACTAAGAAGAAAACGATGCTAAAACTTGTTTTGCAGTTTCCAATCAATGAATTTATGCATACAGCAGTTATGTACACATATTTTCAAATTCACAGTATTTCTAAATAAAGTAAAATCCAGGAAATATGCACAGAAAACTTCAGTCACTATTTACAATTAATTTCTTGGTCTATTTGAAAGCTTGATAAAAGTAAACACCACAGAATAATCTGGTCTGGATCTATCACGTATGGTATCAATATGAAATATGATATAGTGAAAGTATGACGTGAAAACCAGAGTGGAATTTATGGTGAAATCCAGCACAACTGGGATAAATAATTATAGCAATCCAGGATAAGGCATAACACTAGCTTTGTTCCTACCACGTTTCTGTACCCCCCCCCCCCCTTCTCCATCCCCCTGTCCTGCTGGAATACAATGTTTCTTCATAATGTATGGTTTTGATGTAATGCTAAGGTGAGTGGGATTGGGTGGGAGATGAGACATCTGTGCTAGTTCTCATTTCTGTGTGACATCGAACTTGCCGCACATCGTAGGCTTCTGTAGATGGCCAGTTGGCTTTCGTCCTTTGAAGTTGGGAACCTACTAGTCCGGTAGACACTGGGCCGGTTATATAGGCTAAGACTGTATAAAATCCCCCCTCCCCCCTACTTTTCACTATATTCCCAATATGGCACAACTGCAGGAAGCCGAGAGGGGCTGAAGTCTAAATGCAATTTTCACCATATGATGTGAGAAAATCTAGAAGGGGGCTGGGTTATACCAGAAGCCCAGTCAATGCTCACAGCACTAGACAGGTAGCTCTAGATCTAGACTAGAGACGGGCGAGACACTCGAAGCGACACTGACGATCACTGAATGCTTGAAATGGAGTAACCGGCAGTAACATTACACAAACATCCATTGTTCTGGCTTGGGAATCGCATTGTGTGCATAATCTCCGCAAGAGTACTGCAAAACTCAGTTTGATTGTGATAGCGAATGTAACGGTCCGATCAAAAACATAGATCTAGGCTACGTTCTGGATGTCACACTTTGCGACGAAGCCAAAAAAGTTCGTAGTTTTGCTGATTCTGTGTTTTCTTTGTTATTATTATTACTATTATTATTTAATTTATGAGAAACCCAGGATTTTAAGCACTTTTCCGGCTGGGTGCCCGGGATTCCGCTTGAAATCTGGGAAAATCTCGGTTTCTCTGCGAGGGTTGGCAATCCTGTAACTGGCTCAGGTTTTTTTTCTTTTTTTTGGTCTTAACATTCAAGATTTTCTGTAACCTAAATCCGTTTTTCATTACAAAAAACAATAATAAATAATGAGACATAATCACAGCCTTACTCCCATTAGCTGGAATGCATGTTCCATTTCTCTGCATGACTTCACCAGCTTCACACATGCACTGCTCATCTTGTGAACCTGCCTGCTTGCTGAGTCTGTAGCCATTGCCACACAAACATGTGCGGCTATAGTTTCTATTGCCAATGGGAGGACGAGGCAGGCACAGCTGGGAGCATTTGGGGTGGAAAGGACTACAGGCACTGACAGCTGTCAAGATGAACATACATCAATATAAACAAATGTACTGAGAGCATGATATTGAAGAGAGGGTTCTACTGAAGAGAGGGTTCTGAAGAGAATCTACATATTCAGTCCTTACACAAGTTCATGCTTGCTCCCCAGAGCTACTTGGACCAAAGATAGCATGCATGCAGCAGATGGGATTTGCACAGCTCTACAATGACCAGCCATGGTAAGTCAACCTCAATCAAGTAAGACACATGAGATAGTACAACGGTCTGGTCTTGACCAACTTTCCTCTCCTGCTGCCTTTTCCAACTCTTGTAGTTTCCAACCTCACCTACTTTGCATTTTCTATTCCAGTCTCTGAGAAATTTACTTCACAAGTCAAATTATGTAACATTAAAACCCAACTTTCCATCAATGAATAGGTAAGGTTGACATCCAATAAAGTATTTAAGACTTTAGATTACACTTATACACCTATACAATCACAACATACTAAATGAAGATTAAAAATACAAACAAACAAAATACATATCAAACAAAAATGACAATATCTATGCTTCAATGATAATAAAAATAAGAAAATTTTAAAAACAGATCAGCAATGAGTCAACATAACCAGTGATACTGTGTAGTAACAAATAGTCAAATACTGTCTTACCTCGTGTGAGGTAACACAGTGTTAAGATAAATTGAAAATTCCACTGAATTCCTATCAACGCAAAGAAATACACTTCTTTATGAAATGGTTTGGTTCAAACAATTACATTGGGGTATAAACAATTATGTGAACATGAATGGCCTGTGTGATGAGGGAGGACAACTTGACACCCACTTGAGCAAGACAAGTATTTGTGAGTGTAACCCCATCACCATCTAAGATTTATCTCATACATTGTGTGTGAGGAAGGAGTGGGAGTGGAGAATTGATCAGAGAATATATGGTCTGTGAAGGGCCTATTGTAGGCCTACATAATATGTAGTTTCAATTTTAATCAACATATTAAAAGCTACAACATTATGACAATCTATTCATACTGCCGATAGATCTGACAGAGACATTCACAGTAATTACTTTACTGGGAAGGATACATTACAACAGCAGCTATATGTAAGATGTTCAAATTCTTATCAATCTCGCAATATCAAATAGGCTTTTGAAGTCCTACTACCATTCAAAGTCCTATTACCGTAATTATGAAATGCATTCTCATATAAGTTAAATGGGGAAGAAGCCCAGTTCACAAATTTTGATCAGAGAAAGTTAGCTTTTCGAAAGACAACATAGTTCAATGCAAGACAGGAAATTAGCCAATCTATCTCATGAAAGCAAACGTAACCTCACAGGACTTGATCGGTTTCGGGCGACAGCGATGACTGCCTCGCTGATGTAATAACAAAGAAGGCATTACTTCGCACGATTGCCAAGGAGATTCTTTGGAATAGCCACTGGATCTGTCTTGGCTCGGCAGTTGCCGCCGAAATTCTGTTGCCAACTTAAAACAACAGACGCGTTGCAGCAGGGCCGACCACGTCTGACGTTTCAATGGCGACTGGGAGGAAATGAAAGTGGTCTAACAAAGTTGTGTATTTCAGGTGTTTCATCTCCTCTTTTCGGGCCGCTGACCCCGGGCTGGCTGCAAATGAACAAATGTTGCCCGTCAAAAATGAGACCACGCAGATCGCATCCCAAGCAAAGGGCTTGCCGTTCTCGAAAGGGAAAATGGCAGCCCCATGCGGACGACGTCCATCTCCCTGGTCCGGGCTGACTGATTCCAAGATGGAAAACAGGCCGGCAGAATCAAGAGCTTGCTTGATGACATCGTTGAGGGCGATGTGACGGGGGATTCTACTGGCGCTATAGCGGCACGACAAGGGATGTAGACCGAATTCGTCCACCATAGCCCCACAGCGACAATGGTGTCGCTGACAGATCCAAAGGCTAATCCATAGAGCGACTGCCATCCGCATTGTCTCGTCATCAAGGTGCTTACTGATGGCCATTGAAGGAACTGCATTGAGCCACTCACCACTATGTTCAGATGCGGCCAAGACAAAGCATGCGAGTCAGTGTTGTGACAGAGTCGGCATCAGTTCTCAGACCAAGGTCAATTCATAGCTCACGATGATACATCAACACAGCAATCAGCAAATCACACCGGTAAATAGGTTGTATGAGCATTGTACTTCACTGACATATTGACAAGTCTGATTACAATAAATTGTTTGTTCTGCTTATTCTACAATATCAGCTCTGTAATTGTGCGATATCTGGAGAAGAGACTTCAGATCACTGCTGTTAACATTACAAGATGCCTGATTGTCTAGTGCTGATGATCATGGGGCTCCAAAATTTGCTGTCTCTTGCTCTCTCATACACCTACATATATATCTTTCTTCTCCAGCTTCTTCAACAAAACTTTCCTTCATGCATTCTCTGTCCAGTGCAATGTCACACAGTGTTCTTTTGTATTTTCTTTCTTCTGCTGGTCAATTATCTTCCAGTTCTCATCAACTTCCACCATCTCCATGTAGATGCTCTTGGCAACTAATACGATTGAAATACTGTATGGAGGACTTCCATTACAAGTGGCAGGAAAACTCCTCAGGTGGAGTGAGACAGGTGACAGTCTTCAGAGGAATAGTCTTCAAAGGAATAGTGGGTTCTTTTATTAGATGTTTGGCTTTTAACTTCCTGACATCTTCTAGAACCCTGGCACACTAGGGTCATGACTCCCATGCCCGTCACTCACCTTTTTTTCTTTTTCCCTTCGGGGACTCTCTGGGTGGGATTTGAACTAGTGCCATTTGGTTTTCGGTCCATACCAAGATGTTCTAACCACTGTACTACCCATGCCACTGTGTGCAAAACAGGAAAATGTGGATAAAATTTTATTGCAGGGAGTTTGGTATTTATTTGTCCTCACCTTGATGAGAATAGTTGGAGACCACCACCATCCCAAACACCGTGTGAACTGACACAAATTGTTCCCACTCTGAGGGTTGCAGTTTATTGGTCATGTAGATAAATGATGCATATCGACTGGTCACGTACAGCCAGTTCTGTGAATGAAATAATAAAGTAAAGGAGGTTCATGCTAATTTATCTTGTGAATTTTACACAACAGGGATAGGACAAACACAACAATGATCATTTCAAACAACAGAAAAGATGGTATCATATTATGACCAATTGACATAATATACCCTGGGTACTATGGATAGACTGAAAGGGAAATAACTTGATCCAAATTTTAAAAAAAAAAAAATTAAAATGACTGGCTGATGAAATTCAATGTGAAATTTTTGTTTTCACACAGCTTCAAAAAAATATTAGCTAGTACAAAATATGAGCAGAAACTTCTTTCAATATGCAATATTGATCAAATAGGAACAGTTCCGTGCTATCTAGCAAATCTATTATCTCAAGTTGATGAAAAAATGAGAACTCCATGAAAAAAAAATCATTTCTGAAATTTCATACATGACAATATTTTCATTCCTCTCTACCTCAAGCAAATGTGGATTTCTGTTCTCCAGCTACTTTCTTTGTTCAAGCATAACATCTAATACCATAGAAAATTATTTCTTTAACAAATGCAGTAACACTTCCATAAATCCATCTTTAGATGAAATGAGATAAGCATTTCTATATTAATATTTTATAACTATATAATAGTCATGGTGTTTGGACACTTGATTTGATACTTATATTTCGATGCCATGCTATGCTGTGTCATTGAGAAATGAGTGATCTGCTGTAAGATGACTGATACATTCTTTGTTGCTGCTGCTGATGCAACAAGCCTGCATATCAAAGCCTAGCATGATTCAGGAAGAGTCTATGTGCCCATTTTATATCAACTGAAATAATCTGAAACAAGTGGGCATTTCTTGCATGTAAGATTACAGTAATTCTTTTCTGTCATCAGTGGGCACACTTATCAAGCTGATGCAATATTCTGCAAGTCTGCTGTGAGTGAGTGATGTTTTTTGTCTGCCTGTAATATAAATGTGTCTTATATATAAATACAAGTTAGACAGATAGATAGATAGATAGATAGATAGATAGATAGATAGATAGATAGATAGATAGATAGATAGA
>JBCEWB010057687.1:0-13845 GCA_039654565.1 Peronia peronii
CAACAACAACAACAACAACAACAACAACAACAACAACAACAACAACAACAACAACAGCATCAACAACAACAACAACAGCAACAACAACAACAGCAACAACAACAATAATAATAACAACAACAACAACAACAACGACAACAACAGCTATAAATTTACCCATAACCTTATCAAGATTTTACATAGTACAAAGTCATGACTATTTTGGACTTGGTGGTTGTCAGAAAATGACGAGCTTTTACTACTCCTACAATAATCTTGCTTACAGATACTTTCCTCTGGGATCACACATAAGGCGCATAGTGACACACCTACCCATCCATTTACTTACCTATTTATAGGCAGAGAGACAGACAGATATAGAAATATAAATAAACAGATCTACAGACAGATAGATAGACAGGCAGACAGACAGACATATATATAGGTAGCTAGATAGATAGATAGAGTGAGAGATAGGTAGCTAGATAGACTGATAGATTGAGAGATAGATAGACAGATAAAGATACAGGCAAAGTGAGACAGAAAATTTCAGATATTATAAAGACAGATAGAGAAATGATAAATGAATGAAATTTACGAATTAAATTAATTGTTGACATATTGCTTAAGGAGATCAATTAGAACCTTGATAGCATCACCTTCGAATCATATCCGGAATAATGAGCATTGATATGTTTATGGAATATTAATGCATGGCATTTCAAAGGGGGAAACGTGATGCTTCAGCTTCAAAATATTGAAACAGTGAATTAGTGAGATTTTATCGGGTCTATCATTCTTTTTAAATCTCTGCTTTTCCTTGTACTTTCCTGGTGCTAGACTTGTTATATTAGGGGGCCAGTAGTTTGTATGAAGAATGATCCTCTCTGAAATCCTCTTCTATGTTATGCAGCTTTGTTCATAATGACGCCTTATAGGCCACCTGTCTCTCTGTGAGTAATTCAGATAGAGTTGTGAACAAAGGGAGAGAGTGATTAACTGATAATCTGCTGATTAATCTTATGATTTCTTGGCTACTTACTTATGCAAACTATTTGCTTAAAAAATAGATAGTTTGTTATTCATTTTTTTTTGAGTGATGATGCCAGCTGTCTCTCTATTGTCTGAATACGTAATAAAGTAAATTGCTTAAAGTATACTGCGTGTTTTGGTACATTTTGAAATTAAAATTTCTCATTGTAACCTTAAACTTTTAAAAAAATATATATTGTTTAAGTTAATTGAACACTGTTTAGTGGCACCACAGTTACTGTTGTTGTTGTTGTTCAATTACTTGATTGTATAGACTATAATGTGCAGCGGACCGTGCTCGAGAAAACGAATATAAATTTCAGCATCAGTTTGAGATTTCACAGAGGCAGAGAATTATAGACAGAAAGGTAATGTGAAGTACATTCGTGTTTTGTTTTAATAGTTTATCTCTCTTTTCCCTGAACTGTTTTGTACTTAAGAGTAGATTCAGTATTGCAAGTAGCACTTAAATAAAACATCTTACTTGAATTCGAATCTTAAACATTTGAAAAAAATGTCTACTTATTTTTGTAAACTGAGCGTTCTTTAATGGCCAGCACAGTTTTTTAACAATAATTTGTGTAAAGACATTAATTTTAACGGGACAGTGCTCGTAACGACTATAAATTTCAGCAGCGGTTGCAATATCATAGAGCCAGAGCATTATGGACAGATCTTTTATGTAAAATACATTGTGTAAGATATCTCCTTTCTGTCTCTCCGAGCTCTTTCGTATGCATAGTAACTGCATTATTGCAAAGAAAACAGCTTAAAAACAGTATTTGTGTGCTTTTATAACAGCATAATTTACTCTATAAGTCACAAAGTTCATCTGAAAGTAATTCATCCATACATATGGTAAAACCGCGTGACAATGTTTTTAAAATCCCCTTTGAAGTACCAAACTATCAATATAATAACTTTATGAAAGCCACCACTTGTGCCAGCTGGCCACAAGAAAATTACTGAACATTGTTAGAAAATCTAGATGCCCAATTCTCTGTAAAAGAGTTTATTTTGAAAGCGAGGTGGGAGGGGGCAAAGATTTCCATTTGTTTTTGTTTGTGGATCACACAACGATCTAACACGGTTTGAAAACATTTATACCAAAAATTCTCCCTTTCAATGCTGTTTGATTAGTTCTTGAAACAATGAAGACAAGATCTAAAAGGGGTATCTGTCTTGGGTATGAAAACAATCTATAAACTCATGCTATTCACTCCTTTATCAAATGGAAAACAGATTTGCTAATACACGACAGCAGAGAGAGAAACGTTTTCTGCAATGAAGACATCAAATCTAAGTTTCCTGGCCTTACTTGCCTTGTTTGTGACTGTCTTCGCTGAAGACGTCGAATTTGTCAACAATGGCGATGATGAGGCGGACATGACTTGTCAAGAAAACGAGTATATTTACTACATTTACAGTGAACACAACAACCGTAAGGAAGACAGAAGATGGGCTTTTCAGTGTCGCTTCGAAAAAATTCAGAACTGCGAATGGACAGGTAAACATGTAGTTCTCATCAGTGTCTATATGTTTTTGTTCCTTAAAACAACTGGATCTTTTGTACGCGAACTATAATATATTTTCTCCCTCTCTTTCTTTCTCTCTCTTTTTTCAGTACTTTGGTTATATAGATGAAAGGTACTCAAAATGCAGCAAAATCCCCTGTCAAATGGAGGTGAAAAATGGTATTGCCTAGTCCTTTATTCTGCTGCTATTGATAACAGCAATTGTTGAATTCAACGTGGGTTTTTGTGAGGATTTCTACTGTTATAAAAATCACTGGACTTTGATTGGGGATTTTACTCATTCAGATTCGGGAAGCGAAAGAAAGAAAATATTTCTACAAGATTAGACTAGCTTATCCAATGGCAAACATAGGCGCCAAGGTCTTATTTGAGATCCAAGAACAAGCCGCCCAGACAGAGGCCAATAGAGAGATAGGGCTTCATATTCCATGGCCTATGCTTACTTCGAAGTTTTTTCAATTTGTTTTATAGTCAACAGATTTCGTTTTTTTGCGTTTTTCTGGACGCTTTGTTTTTTCACCTTATTTTTCACCTTATTATTTCTATGACCAACATAGTGTCGTCATATTTGATCCACATACTTTAGTTGACATAATTTAAAAAATGATAACGACTTTGCGTTATATCTGTCTTACTTTGAGAAAAAAAGATAATGAATAAAAATGCCAATTTTGTACATTTTTTGATATATGGCATTCTCAAAAATGCATAAAAGCGAACTATCAGAATAACTCAAATTCCCTCCTGTTATTTTTTTTAGATATTTCATGTTAAAAATAACATGCAAAGTTTGGAACAACTTGGTATGATAGTTACGGAAAAGTTAGATTTTGAAAAAAAAAATAGACAAAATCCAAAATGGCGGCAAGTTTCCAAGGACACATTCTGAATCAGATAAACATGCCAATTGCACATACACACAGTAAAAATGACCTATGGTCAAAGGCAAAAAAAAAATAAATAAATAAATAAATAAAAAAGCTTTTAGTTCCTCCCCCCCCCCTTTAATTGGGCTTCATCTGCTACGAAAACGAGTTGGACGTTTTAGTTAGTGCTAAGTATTTAACCCTCCTGAGGCACATAGAACAAAAATAAATGAGTGGTCAATCTTTTTCTTCAAATGCTTTCTTACTAATATGTGGGGCTGAGCGTTGAAAAAGATTATCAAATCTGTCCTGAACATAGGAAACACTTCATTTTTTTTCTTTCAGACAAATCTGTGATGTTACATGTAAATGGTGAATGAAAGTCTTCAAATAGAAATATCAAGTCAATGTAAATGGGATGTACGCAGTTGTTTCTTTCCTTCTTCCGCTTCTTTTCTTTTCTCTTGGCTACAAAAGTATACCCCCCCTCTCCCAAAAAAATTCGGCAGAACACAATTGAACGAATAGAATAATGTGATTCAAGTCTAGTTATGAGTTAGCATTGTAGAACTTCGCAAGCTGATGCATCTGCACAGTTCTGATTATTGACAATAAAGGGCACCTGTATCCCAGCCAAGTATAATACCGTCTCTATGATCAGCCGACCATAGGGATGATGGAACATCATGGTGCAAAATAACACACACACACACACACACACACACACACATACACACACACACACACACACGTAAAAACTTTTTTTTTTTAACCCACGGTTTCCTTGCAAATACTGCTCATGAAATTGAGTCATCAAAAGAATGATAGACTTCTCTGTTCTGCTCTGAGACACTATTAGTGACAAAGCTGCATATTTTTCCCCTGGAAGAAATCCGTGGCAGTTTTTCAGATTGCCTGTCCTCTCCTACTCCCTTGCGTCTTCTAATCTATGAGCGTTGACCACCTATACGTGAATATCAGTGTAACTGTGTGTTATTTTAATTTTTATAGTTTTGCTTCTTATGTTTTTGCTTAACTTACTTGTTGCCTTCAACTCTGTCTCGAAAATGGATCTGTCTTTTGCTGTTTTTTCTTATATTTGAGAGTTGATCCTGACCATTTTTGCTGAAACCCAGATGTGGTCTTTTTAGAGCATTCTTTTTCTTTGTCTTGGAGCATTCTGAAGCTCCTGCTAGAGCAATTTTTTATATGTTCCATATGTCTGAAGTTGTCAAGGGAGGGTTATGATGCTAACAATTTTGCTGATTAACATTGGTAAAAGAATATTTCCTGACCAGCAGCCAACATTACTTTGACTGGGAAAAATATCAGGCATTCCATGACAAATCTCTCTCTCTCTCTCTCTGCACTTCGGTATGCAAGCTCATGAATTCATCCCATGCCATAACCCATTCTATTTGAAAGAAAGTGCAGAGTATGGGAGAATAAGCATGCATAATGGTTTTTGCACCATTTCGTGATATATCATTTTTACTGATATCACTGCTTATTTAGACTGCAATGCATTTTCCTTATTTAAGAAAACGTACGCCATGAGTGCATCCCCCCTCCCCCACTCTCCCAAACACAGATGGTGATCCCAGGAAAAGGGGGAGTCCGAAAAGGAATGGCCACTCTGTCGATCTTCTGCTGTTGAATCTACAGGGCTCGATCGTAAAAACGATTACTTGCCTTGTAATAAAATATCTGCGAACAAGAACTTTGACCCTTTAAAGAACGGATGCACCCTTCCATTATTCAAGCTTTATGTCAGAAAATATTCTGACTTTACTTATGTACTTCTCAACACCAGACAGAAATAGAGCAAATGTACTGATGGTTACCGAAGCAATAGCTATCGTCTTGAATTTTACTTCGGATTATTTTGTAATTTTACTCAGAAAATGCTTCCAGTATTCTTTCCTGCCAATTCAGTTCAAATTTTGTAGATATATTTTATAAATTCAATATCTAAAAGCCATCAAAGAGAGCCCCCTTTTTTTTTTTTTTACATTTTATAGATATGACAGATTTTCCATAATTTCATTAAAAAATATCAAGAATGTCCAAATATATGAATTTGTCACCTACGGATCCATGCCAAAATTCACTGTAACAGATTTGTTTTTTCAAAGGGGCATAGTTCTACTGGATAGTCTTATTTGGGGAGAAAATTCACTTTTAATTCTTTACAAAAAACAAAGCAAAACAAACAAAAAATAAAACAGAAACAAACAAACAAACAAACTCCCCCCAAAATAAAAACAAGTAAAAAACAAAAGAAAACAAAAAAAATCAACAACAACAACAACAACAACAGCAGCAGCAGCAGAACAACAACAACAACAAACAAAAGATAAAAAATCCTGGAGAATTTTTGATCTGGCTTTCATCTTTAAACCGATGGGTGAATATGCAGATGGATGTATGGATGGCCAAATCCGTGGATGAATAATCCTGAATAGAATAACAGAACAATACTGCATTTTCATCATTTCCACAATCAGACTTTTGGCGTATTATACGATGATTCTGTCCAAAAATGCTGTAAATGTTAAAAGGTTTGTACATGTTCATGAAAATGTCATTAATGTAAATCAACTAGTGTCAGTTCTTGTGCATGTTATCAAATAATGTATGACAGAATTTACCTGGGCTTTACCATTGTACTGTGTCCAACTTGTAATAGACATGTTCACTGCCATTCTACAGACTACGTCAATGACTTTGATGGCCTTCTCGCTTACGCATGCCCGGGCAACAAAGTTGTAACCGGCATTAACAGTAACCATGACAACGGAGCGGAGGATAGGAGATTCAAATTCCGGTGCTGCGATATAGCGGAAGTAGCGACAAACAACTGCTACTACACCGACTATGTCAACAACTGGGATGGGCCACTGACTGTAAACGTCAGCATGAACAGCGCTATCAAAGGGGCTAGTAGTTGTCATTCCAACGATCACGAAGACAGACGCTGGAAGTTCTATGTGTGTGAGTTAGAATTCATCTCCACTTCAGGTTCCACAAATAATTACTACCCCTATTACCCCTATTATAAGTGATCATCGTTGTTGAAGAAATTTATACGATTTTTCGATTTTGGAGAGGGGGGGAGGGGGGGGGGGAGGGGGGGGGGTAAAAACAAAGAACAAAGTCGTCAAAAACAGCACGCATTAACACAGAATGATTCCTTAGTTAGATAAATAAAAGCAATAGGTCACGTACCTACTTCATATTTCTTATCTTAGGAAATGTAAGATATTCGGAATTCGGAAAACAAAGGTAAGAGCAATTATGATTTAAACGAAAGAAAAAAGTGTATCAAAATCATATATATATTATTTTAAAAGACAACGGCAATTTGTAGTTTTAAATGAAAAGGCATTAACACTTTGATTTGAGACAATGATAATCAGGTGGATGATCGTCTTACTTGGAAATACTGTTCAAATTCAACTTTGATGTCGATTTTGTTTTTGGCTATATTAAACTCAAACAACATATTAATTTATTTGTTTGTACGTATATCCACTATCTCTGTCACTCTTAAATACATTCAAGTATTACTATTACAATGCTTGACAAAGGCAGTCCACAGGGTTTTACCTACCTACCTACCTACCTACCTACCTACCTATCTACTTACCTACCTACCCACCTACTACCTACCTACTCACCTACCTACCTTCTTACCTACCTACCTATCTACTTACTTATTACCCACGCACATACCTGTCTACCTACCTACCTACCTACCTACCTACTTACCTATCTACCCAACTACCTACCTATCTACCGACCTATTATCTACGTAGCTACCTATCTACCCACTTACCTACCTACCTATCTAACAATCTAGCTACTACCTACCTAATTAACTTCTTACCTCTCTGTCTATAGTTAGATAGATGGATAGACAGACAGACACGCAGATAAACAGAAAGAGAAACAGACAAAATAAGAGAGAAACAGGTAATATATCAACACAGAGACGCAATTAATGATGAAATTCACAAATCAAGTTGTATGTCACATTGTTCAACGATATTGATGTGTCACTAAAATCAGATGTAAACATTTGCATCGATCAACTGACATGTTAATACTACGATCTAAAATTTATTTTCCTCCCTCTGGGTTTGTACTGACAGACAAATTATATTAGGAGAACAGTGACTGGATTATTTGTTTGCAGAAAACTAGTTGTCTCTCTATGATTAATTCAGTAATAATGAGAAAAAGTTTGTTATTAAAACTATATGTTATGCTGATCGATGCCAGCTTTCTCTCCACTGTTTGATTTCATCACGACGACGTAGGAAGAGATCATGCATACAAACATGTAAAAAGCAAAAGAGAGAGAGAGAGAGAGAGAGAGAGAGAGAGAGAAAGAGAGAGAGTAAGAACGAGAGAGAGAGAAAAAAGAGAGAGAGAAAGATAGAAAAGAGCTGTAGAAAATGAGAGGAGGAAGACGGTGAAAGATATGACACAATGTCAGTACCACTAATTATTCAGCTATACTCTGTGAAAATAGTACTTTCATTTCTTCATCTTGTTGAAGAATGAAATATAAACACTGATATAAAATTCGGCAACTCGACAAATATAATAATAGTCATAGCACTACTATTACTACTACTCCCACTACTACTATTGCTACCACTACTAGTAATAGTAATAATCGAAGGGGTGGGGATGAGCTACCGGTTCTAAACATTCAACCGGGTACCGGCAGCTCTGAATATCTTAGGCATATTGGTAAAATAAATGGTGTAAGCTCTGTGCTTATTATACTCAATATCGGGAAAAAATGAAAAGCCACCCGATAAAAATATGATAGCAAATACCGTTAACATACATTCTGCAGTTCTAAGAATACATCAATGAAATTAACTGAGAAATGTTTACGGACTTTCCGTTCCCCAACCCCCCCCCCCCCCCATGCATTTTTTGGTATAAACTGCATATTTGATCGTTTTCTGGTTCTCTTGTAATCGCCAATACGAGGCTAATTTTGGCTAAATTAACGCTGAGTATACAGTTTCTGTCTATTAGGGCGTAACAGGTGTGACCACGCTACAGTGGCACGAGTCTGAGTGACCTCGTTGTATTGCTCAATAAATAGGTCCTCTGTTTTCCCGCAGGAGTGAAATACGTAGTAAAACGTAAACATGCAGGGTAATCACCTTCAGGAAGTGGAAAGAGATATAGAGAACGTAATGTAACCAGCAGGCAGTGAAAGACAGCCGTCTGTGAAGTGCCTTCAATGGAGTGCTATTCTCGATGATTCGGGACGACATTTCCTTCCCTTCTTTCATCACTCTCATCTTCTGTCTTACCCTCTTTCTTCTCGTCTTCTTTCAAAACCGCCCATAGTACCCACTAGTCTGAATAAAATAGGTCTGTTTGTTTTCCCTTGACCGTGGGGTGCCACCCGTAAGGGGAGAGAATGAGATCCCGGGAGTTGACACGGCTCAGTCTGCGGACTATATCCCCAGCCAACAAACTGCTTCAGCGCAGTGTTTTTCTGAGGCAGGCAGGTAAATAAGGCCCAATTTCATCCAATCAGTCAGGTTCTGTCTTCCTTAGCGGAGAGGGACCTAAGGTCAGTTCTGGTCAGGCTTGTCTGCTTGTCTCTTTAAGAGTAGCCCCGGAACAATCAGATCTGGATATAGAGTATTAGGCGTCCTCTCATTAGGCTCGGTGGCCCAATACAATGTACACAACAAAAACAAACGGCATCTAAATCCAAAACACCTTCCACCCCAATTCCAGACTTTAGCGAACAGTACCGACTGGGCGGAATGGGTGTGCCGTCCAGTTTGGTATATAAGGAACAAAGGCTGGATGCGGCTGAGCATCCCTTTCGACAGTAATACTAGTGATAATTTTAAGCGAATTTTGGTTCTTACAGCATCCAGAACGGACACACAACTGAAAAAATTAAAAGTTTTTCACACAATAATATATCTACACTCACTGGAGAGAAGCGCATAGGCTGATGATCAATGAGGATCCCTTGAAGCGATAACCACGAAATTATGCAAACTTGCAGCTAAACGGTTGGTTTATCGATGGCATCTGTCTCTCTACTGTTTGAGTATACGAGGTTATGGTTGAAGATATTAAAAATTATGTTCTTTGGTGGAGTTTCAATAACAATTAAAAACTTGAATTTATTTCACTTAATTGAACACCGCTTATCTAATATCACCCTTTTGAAATGAATAGTTGCTTTGACAATGATATACAATAGAATGTACAAAAACGAATGTATGATGTACAGCATCAGGTGCAATTTCACAAAACCAGAAAAACACACACGAAAAGGTAATGTGAAGATATGTCTCTCTCTGAAATTTAGGTTTTAATAGCAAGAATAGATCGCACTGCAAAGAGCAGGCATTAAAAACGATATACAGATTGTTCACTGTCCAGTTTGAAGTTTGAAAGTGCGTAATAGATTTATTTTGTGATGGATCTCAAAACAAGCCATCTCTTAATTCCATCTCTTAATTCTTAATGGAATCACTCATTTTCACCATCAGCCAAATAACTTCCCTTTGTCAAGTACAAACGATACAAGACAAATAATATGAAGGGGGAACAATTCACCTTTTTCCTAGTTTAATAAACATATGGTAACTGAAAATTCTGACAGATTTAGCATGTGATTAAAATGGTCTTTTCTCACGATAAAAATGTTTCATAATTATTTTGCTTAACACGCTTCAAATAACAGTACCTCAAGTGATTGTTTTTCTTGTTTTTTAAAATGCTTGTCTTATACCGTTTGTACTCGGCAAAGGGAAGTAACCTAGCTGATATAAAAATGGTTCATTGCCAGACTACATCACCTGAATAAATTTATGAAATCCTTTTTTAGTACTCAAGCTGCAAACAATGTTGTTGAAGAAAAGTAACGTCACTTTTGAAAGCAAATACAACAAGGCTATTTTCAAGGAAAATCAACAAAAACAACAAAGAAAAACAATCGTTTTTCCTTAGCTAGACTAGCGGTCGTCTGTGAAAGAGACTAATGCGAAAGAGGGAAGGAGTGCTGACTTTTTCAAGTGGTTTCGATCTATAGAATTTGCAATGTTCTTGCACAGTATCCAGAAAAAGGGGAAGGGGAAAGGGGGGGGGGGGGGGGGTGGATGCAGGTCCTGTTTTGGGATCAAAATATCAAAAACGGACTTTTTTCTATTTTTAGACACTTTCACCTGACATGAGAACAATAATGGTTATGGCCAGAAACATTTATGCGCCAAAAACAGAATCACCCAGAATATATGTAGAATCAATATGAGAATTCAGTTGCCATTTTCTTAAACTGTATGTTTCTCTTAATCTTTTCCTCGAAGACTTTTTTTTATTTTTGAACCACCTGACTTCATATTCGCTGTAGCATATGTTTCATTAATTATGCATCCTTTCTTTCTGAATTTTATTCACGTTTTGAGGGAGTAATGGGTAATAGGTAAAAAAAAAAGAGAAATAGACACATCTGTCAACATACATATTTCAAAAATTTATTTTGAAGATTGGTATAATGTGTAAAGAAAAAAAATAAAACGCATATTATCTTTTATATTGAGCCATTTCATTAATATCTTAAAATATTCAAACGATTGCCTGCAATATTCTGAGAAACTTAGGCTTTTGAAAATTTATTAACATGACACAAAATCCAGATGGCCCCAATGGCAAGTGGACACAAAAGGAAAACCTTTTTCGCACTTTTCCTCTGTTTTGAACATGCTGAATTAGCATCTTAAGCTTGAAAAATCCGTAGTTCAACCGTTCAGAAAATCACTCTTAGAAGCCGGTGTTAGTGCACAAATTCGGCATCCTGCTTCGTTTTGATTAGTTTTGAAATAATATGTATCCATGAAGCATCACTGTCCTATTTATGCTTTAATTTATCACTATAATTATTTTATAAGAGGAGATTTCATTGACTTATTCATTTTTTTTTTCAACAATTTGATTTTTTGGGAAAGGAAACACAAAGCTTTATGATTGAAACATGATTAAACGAAGTCCAGTCATTGTTTCTTTACTCAGAACTGATCATAATAACAGTTCCACATTAAAAAAAGGAAGAAATACATTGTGGGGAAAATCTGTCTACCATCTAGCCTTTTGTCGGTCTATTCATCTGTCTCAAGTCTGTGCTAATGATACTAAAATGATGATAAAAATAGATAAATCATAATGATAATAATAATTTGGCAACTCGGTATTAACACAAATAATAATAAAACAAAGAAAACATAACAAAAACAAACAAACAAACAAACGAAAACAAAAACAAAACAAAAGAAAAAAAAAACGCCAGAAACATGCAACACCAAAATATGCCCATCTATACTCTCTTCTTTCTTTTTTCTTTCTTTCCTTCTTTCTTTTTTGTTCTTTCTTTCCTACGCTCTTTCGTTCTTTCTTTCTCTCTCCCTCTGTCTGTGTGTTCCAGTATGTTTTTATCTATTTTTATGTCTTTAGATATTTTAGAATCCCGCTTCATCCAAAAGAGCGTCGTGATGCCAAAATATTGCAATAATAATAATAATAAAACGCGGCAACTCGATATTTGTAATAATAATAATAGTAATATTAAAACTTGGTAGCTATGATAATAAGTCTAACAAAATATAGGTAACAATACAGAATTCAGCAAATCAGTATTAATTCAACTACTACTAATAATGATCGAGGGAGGGGGGGGGGCAAAAGGAGGAAAAGGGGGGGGGGTACTACCGGTAATAAACACTCAACCGGGCACCGACATTTCTGTATAATGTAATGTTAAATACTTGTTATAAGCTCTGTGCTCATCATGTCTACAGCGGCTCTACACGTAAGCCGTAACCCCGAGCCTCGCCTCGAGCCTGGGCTGAGGGTATTTATGAACACACACGCACCAACCACACCTTAGGATATTTTGCGCTCCAAATGTTGGCCTGCCTGTTTAGTTGATCACAGAGTTGTCTCTATATGTAGAGACTCTTTCATGAACGCAATGGCGATAGACAAACAAAATGGATCAATTGTCTATTCTCTGCTAACGAAAAGGGGAAAAATGTTGATTTAAAAACAGGACTTTCTGGTTTCTTGAACGAGATCCTTTCATTCACACCAACCTTCTCAATGATTTGCTGTTGTTCTCAAGTAATTTTCACATCTACCTGCGTGCGAATGAAGAAACCTATATGGGATTGTTGAACCTTTTTGATTAAAGAGCAGGACACTGTGACGAGGATGGCTGTTTTTTAGCTGTCAACGGCTGACAACCACTTTGATTTTCCTTTGTCACATGGGAATCATCTGAAAACGTGATGTTTTCAACATGCATATCATCTCAAGCTTTGGGTTAAATCATTCCTGGGACATGCAGGACACACGCAGGATAATTTACAATAGCCTGCCTATATACCTATTTAGCATCTCTTAGACAGGAATTTTGGAAACAGTTCGACGTTTTATCAGGTGAAACAGGAAGGTATGTACATGTACGGCTCTAGGATTCGAACCTAGATCTCTCTATATCAATGTCGACACAAGATTCGATTACTGAACATGCAGAATATTTATATTGTGAACTCGATAGCTCAGCAGATCGTCTCGGTTTCAGACCTTGTATATTTAGACTAGACACAATGATATGTTGGATATAAGCTAACTTTATTGTCTTATGAAGATAATGATATACCGACATTTATTTATTAAATTATACGCTCCACTGACATAAGACACAGTACCTCTCAATAGTGGGGCGCAACATTGACTTACCCGTGCATCCCAAACCACACTTAGGTAAATTTAGTAACAAAACAATAATTCTTGTCTTTCTTGATCCTGAGCTTCAATTTAGTTATCATTCTGTTACCTGTGTCTTACAGTCCAGCTTTGGGGTAAAAACTCGCAATAAACTGTTCTTCAAGTAAACATTATAAACGTAGCACACAAACGTGTAAAACACACACATGCACATTATTTCGATTTCAACACAGCAAGAATAACAACAGAACGTGTCAACACTGATCATTGCATTTCACTCCTATTCTTTGATAACGTTCTTTTTTGTTAACAAAGAGACGAAAATGCAGATGCAGAAATACATTATACTATGCATTTTCTTGTACTTATTAGCTGGAAGGAATTATTTCACAAAACTGCTGGTTAAGCCGTCGTAGGATTTCTCCCTCTTTATCTTATTTTGCTCTACAAAGGCATCCAGTGCATCTTTATAGTTCAATGAATTGCAATGCCTGTCGCTTTGACCACCAGGTCGTATTTTTCGCAACAACGCTGACACACAGACAAATGTCTTAAATAGCGTGAAAGCAGCCGACTGTCACGAACTTTCTTCCTGGATGTTGAAGGGTGTTTGTCGTGATGTAATAAGTGGCGATCAGGCGGTGAATGCG
>JBCEWB010057708.1:0-13844 GCA_039654565.1 Peronia peronii
CACCCAACATCCCCGCTTTCCCTTTGATCCAATGCTCCGACCACTGACCGGCGTTTCACATCTATCTGCTTCTGCATCTAACAATTAGTAATACCGGTACTGAACAATGGATTCTTGACAGTTTTGACTGCCCGTGGGAAAGTAGAGGACAGTGCCGGTGGGTTCACACATGCGGCAGGGACTGAGTGCGGGTGGGAGATAACAGTGGATGGAGAGAGGAAAACTGACTGGACTACAAATGATGCATGGCAGTGAAGCAGTTAAAGTCTGGAAGTGATAGTGATAGCTATCACAAAAAGAAGTAGGTGTAACAGCCATTTCATAGACAGAAAATAGCCCATGAGTGAGACAACCTCCGTCACGAGTGCTGGCAGAGACATTTGAATAGAATGACAGGCCGGTCAAATTTCACACCAAAATTATGTCAGAATCGCAGAGACTCAATCTTTCTTTTTTTTTCATCCCTCTTAGTAAAGTAAACAGACAAGACAGTAGGCTTACATGATGATGCACGTTATCGGCGGCCCGTTGTCTTCTGTCCGATGACGTACGCGTAAAGACATGTATTCGGCATCCGACCAGACTTTTGAGTGAAAGATCGCAGGATGAATCTACATCGTTTAGATCTACATCGTGGTCGGCAAGAAGCGGACTGAAAGTCAAAACATAAATCAAGGGGCGGGATCGGACACCACAGTTAATTAAAGATTTAGGTTCAAAATGGAACTACAAGAGCGATCGTGGGCCAAGCGATGATCAGATCATGAATGACTGGCGCACGTGAACGACCACTTAGCTTGAGGGCGGGACGGGTGGGGTGTAACACATAACACTACATGTCCGGACTGGGCTACATCATGTACTGTTGGCCTACAGACACAGGCCTTGGCAACGGCGGCTGGCAGGATCACTGCCCATAGCAACAAACGGGAGAATGCAGTTTTCTTGCTGGACTGTGAGTGAAAGCTATTCTCAGGCCGCATTTAGAATGATGCCAAAGTATGAAATGCAGAAAAACTAGTACGTGTACAAAAATATCCGTATTCGTCCGAATGCAGAAATTTTTATTCACGGTGCGGGATGGCAGGATACCAAGTCGAAATGCGGGATGATCCCGCGTAAGGCGGGAAGGTAGGCAGGTCTGTGTTTCCCTTGGCTAGAATAATAATAATGTGACTATTGTGACACATGAGATGCAACACGATGAAATCAGGCTCATGTCAAATTTTGAGCATATGGAGTTATTGGCATCCCCACCCTCCCCCTTTAGATGCCCTTTTCATTGTTCAGGACAATCAGTCAAACTCAATAATCCAATCATATTCTCTTTACAATCTTTGATCTTCCAATTTATACATACACCAACTAATATTTTTAAGAACTTGTAAATCTATTCAACTGTGCAATCTAGCACGTAGATATGCTGATGCACAGTTAAATCCCAACATAAACAAACCTCTGTTATAGCTGGGAACAGCAAATTCAGCCACCATTTAAATTTTTTTCCCCCCACAAAATAAGTGAGAAGAAACTGATACAAAAAATATGCCATTGGAAGGTGGGTGCTGCTCTAACCCAGGTTGTTACAAGTGAGGTTTGCAAAGGCGAATATGACGTAAAGCTTGTCAAATTGTTATCATTACATCTGCGATCATTACCAGATGCTGTGTTGGCCACTACAGTAAAGAATGTTAATGGGATAATTCTCCTCCATTTGTTCCAATCTTCACTAGCCTTACTGACTTCATGGATTTTCATTCTGCTAAATTCAATGATCTTATCAGTGAGAGAAACTGCTGCTATGCCTCTTTTTTTTTTTTTGTTTTGCCTTGGTCTTGTCTTGAAAAACAATCCTATAAAGCCTATTTCTTAATTCCATAGTGCATGGCCTACAGATCTTCATTTTCTTTCATATATTATTCATAGAAGTTCTCTTATTGCTCTAATTCTTTCAAAATGCTTTATTTGTTCTTGTCTGTCCAATTATGTCATTACAGAAATTTCAGATCTTAAAAAAAAAAAATCACACACAAGCTGACTCCAGTTCTGGTAATCTTTTAATGAAGTTTTTTGTTCTAATTACTCACCTAAATTGGACTGGGAATGTGGGTTAATGTACAGATCCTTGCTCCACTCTACCATACACTTGAGGATGGACACAAGGCATTGAAGGCCTTTGATTCTCATGCTCTTCTCTTGATTGGGAGTTGCTCCTGGAGAAAACAAAGATAAAAGATGCTGGCAATCCAAATGTCTCCATTAAAATGACAATATGTGGTGTCGGTGGCCTAGCGGTTGGGTCGTCGGACTCGAGATCTGAAGTTCCGGGTTCGAATCCTGACAGGTCCCAACATTTTATCCTTGGGAAAGACAATTTACACACATTTCCTGACTCCATCCAGGTTTGAATGGGTACCTGACTACGGACAGTGAACAATATTGTTAGATTGATAAGGATTTGAGCGCCTAACAGGCAGCCACCTTGTATGCTTCCCAAGAAGCTGAGAACGTTTATGAGTGTCTTCTTTAGGTCTGTCGGGGTAATAATAGATTGTAAAGTGCTTAGAGCCTGTACTGTACAGGGATAAGCGCTATATAAATACTCTCTATTATTATTATATCATGAGCAAGATATGTGGCACCAATATCAATCCTTTTCATAGGAAATAAATAAAATAATAATTTTTTAAAAAATTGTTTTTAAACTTCCATTCTGTTTTTTCATTGTTAAGTGTTGCTATGAGAATGTGACACTTGATAAGCATTAAAAGAAAAAAAATGAAGACTCATGGCAAAAACAGTGTGATCAGAAAGCAATACTTACCTAATTCTAGAGCATGTCGCCCCTGAGCAATCTTAGACAGATCATTGACAAGGCGCTCAAAGATGTTGGCCAAAGCCAAATCACAGTCATAGTTCAGATAAATATCAACAACACTTTGGGCATCTGAAGAAGAGAATTCGAAAAAAACAATGAGCAACATCAGTCATATCTAAATACTATTATTACTAATCACTGATTAATGATGATTATGTCATAAGATGGAATACTACAAGCTACCAGCATGTTCACAGTCACAAAACATTTGACATGTCTTCTACAATCTACGATAAGGATGATTTAGACTGCATATGTGGCAAAGATCACAGTGGACTGCAAAAGAAAAAAAAAAAAAATCACAAGACTGTTTGTTGAACTCACAAGATGAGCTCTTAGTCCGTTTCTTTTAACAACATTTACATTGGCAAATATTCATTGTGAGTAAATACATTATGTGTGTGCTAAGACAAAGGCATAAGTTATTTTCAGCACTTCTGAGATATTGCGAGAAAACTGTTTATAGACTTGTCATTTGATGAGTTATGACATCATGATTCTATTGCATTAATATGTAATTCTATAAGCGCATTTCTTTTTTTAAATGACACTATCTGATAGCTCACACTATCTGATAGCTCACATACTCGGGAATGCCATGAGACATCAGCTTATTTTGATATAAGTCTGACTTGTGCCATTGACTCATTTCATGCCAGTATGTTTTCCACATTTTTGCCAGGCCACTATTTTCTAAAGGTACTACTCCAGGGGGTGTAATCAGAATGGGGGTCTTTGCTTGCTTAGTTTTCATACAATGCAGACATGTTATATATCAAAATGACGGTAATAGGATAGAGAACAAGAATATATCATGATAAAAGGAAGAAAATAGTGAGCCGCAAAACAAAAGAAAACTTTGATATCGACAGTGTATCGTCGACTGGCACAGCCATGGCAACGCATATTGACGATGTATCGTCGATTGGCACGCAATGAGTTAATGCAGAGCAACCACAACATGACCATATCCCTACAAAATTCAACAACACGAAGTGTTACTCTAAAGCTCTATTAATACATGGATGTCTCGATGAAAAGGTCAGAGATTCATATTCCAATTAAATAGATCACAACAGCATAATGGCCCTCACATGAGTAGACGAAATGTTTCTCTACCTGCACAAATTCTGGTCAGAGCTTGGATAACCATCCACTTATGTTCAAATGAGCTGCTGGGAGTCTCAAGGATGTAGAGGAAAATCTCTTTGAAGAAAACCTAAAATACAATACAAAATAAGGAATACACATAAAACAGCATTACTAGAGCAACTAGTTAGCAAGAGTAAAAACTACCGAGATTTTTAGAAATAATGAATACAATTTCCTTTAAAGGCTTGTGGCGAAACAATAATATAAGACAATTTTTGCATATTATGCAAGCACAAACAACATACTTATGATCAGTGTTAGTGGCGATGTAAGAGGCATAAAACAGGAGAATCTTTTTTTAAACTATGAATTTCTGTGGTAAAACATGGCTACACTTGCAGAAGATAAATCTGACTCTCTAACACATATAGATGAACTGAAAGATTAAAAAAATGTCCCTATCTTGAGTGGCAGGCCTACAATGGATCAAAAAGGCCCAAAGATAATCTTACCTCAATCTGCATTTTGAGGTGTTGCTTGAAGTTGGCCAACAAGGTGATAAAGATTGTGAGAGAGAGCTCAAAGACCTCGGGGACTGAGCTCACCCCGTTCTTGGACAAAGCCACACACAGGTACTGCTTGATAGCATTGATGAACATAGCGTTGGTGCGGAACACTGGACCAGCACTCTGGAGAATTGACAGAAGGAGCTGCAAGGACAGAATCTTGGATCGCAGCTCATGAGATCTGGAAATACAATAATTCTCTCATATCAGAATGCTTCAGTTCAATATCTATGCTGTGTGACAATATCTATGCTGCTATGATATCTATGCTGCTATGACTCTCCTTTCACAGTAATGGAGTGAAAATCCTTGAGGTAGAAAGTTCAGAGATATTTTTCAGAAACATGGTTTCAGTTCCATGTGGGAACTCTTTGCTACTTCTGTTCTAAAGATATGCTGTGTTTATTTTCCCATGCTAATCAGCTAACATCTCAAACTAATAAAATGCAGGTTATTAATGTCACATCTGATTTCATTTTTACATGATAGAAATTCATCAATTACATCTCCCATTTCACTTGAGAAATATAAACATCTTTTCTAAAAAATGCATACAAAGTTTTACACCAATCTGATGAAAGTTTGCTCATAACGCCCATTAAGTTTTTTATTTTATAAACTGATAACTTGAACAGCATACTTAGGATCTGGTGGGCCATCTCCCAAAGGTTTCATGGACAGCTTGCATAGACTTCTGAAGACCAGAAAAGCATCTTTCTGTAAGATGTGACTGAAAGCCCCATGGAATTGTTCCCCACCTTCTGTACCCTCAGTGTTGTCATCTGGAGACATCGGGACTCCTGGCGAAGGGATCACACAACAGCCAAGTTCATTACAACTCCATCGAGACACCAATCATACTTAACACATGAACATCTAGCATATAAACAAACATTAGTCAACTGGTGGCAACATGTCTAATAAGCTATAAACCAAAACGTTCTTGATTGTCTAAAACAGAAAGCAATTGCTTAGCTTCTCTATAATCTTCAATAACTCACTGGACATATGATATACTGCTTCATTCATTCTCATTTTTTATATCAGTTTCATTTTTCAATTATATAAACCTGATTCATTTTCCTTATTCACAGAAATTCAAAAGAGAAAACCAATGCAATTTTCATTCTTACCAGTTTTATTATTTATTTAAAAATGTAAATTTACAAAGAAAGTCTGATTTAAAAATTTCTTAGATTAGGTGAGAATACAATAAAGATAGATATAAAACACAATTAAAAACATGATGAACATGAATCACAGTGCTAGCTGTTTATCAATACAAAACTTGATGATAGACATGCAATGTCTAATTTTTGCCACTTACATGAAAGGTTAATTTAAGTCAAACATTGTACAGAACAAGTTCATTTATCCATTTTTTAGAAAATGTAAAAAAAATATTCTTTCACACCAAAATTTAAGATTCCTTATTATCTCCAGTAGGACTTTATTAAAATATACAGACTGCGTGAGACCATAATAACTTGGGCACTTTCTAAAAAGTCAAGAGGATTGAAAACAGCTAATCTACACCACTGAAGGAATACACATGAGAGCACTTATCATCTCAAAACTTCTTCACTTTGAAGTTCACTATGGCTTTTTGAGAACCACTGCTATTTCATACAAAACATGTTCATCATCATTTTCCTCTTCTCTCAAATGCAACACTATGCAATATTCTGTTATAAAACTTTCTGTGGAAACTTTGTTTGAAAGATTCTGTGGAGGCAATGCAAAGGATAAGGCAAGAATGGCAAAAGCATGCAGTTATGCAAACAATTAGATCAGACTAAATGCAGAAAGAGAGTGATAAGCTTTCAAAATGCAGGCTTGCTGCAAGTTATTCTGTCCATTCACAGCTAACATAATAATCTTATCAAATGAAAGACTTTACAGAATAAATATATACAGAATTTAATTGATGTGTTTGTTAAAAATACAGACAAAATTTAGAGCAAAAGGCAGGGATACACTGTCTCTGGTAAAATGTACTATTTATGACTCGAAGTGTCATTAATTTTTTCTAAAAGTATTTACAAAGGTAAAGCAGCTTCCATGAAACTGAGGCAAGAAGTCAGCAACCTTGAACAATAACACAGATTAACATCAGTCACATTTTGAAACTCCAACTCCTTTAAGCCACATTACTACTCTCTAACTTAAATATTATAAAAGCTCAATTCTTAGAAATTATAAATAAATTTGTTAAATCTTTTCACTGCATATGACCATACATTTAAGTGATAATATACAATTTTGAAAAATAACAGCATTTTTTAAAAAAAAACAACAACAACAACAACAAAAAACAGTGAACAGAACTATGCAGATATACTGTAAAAAAAGATTATATGAAATGATCTGGCACTATAATGTGAGAGTAATTTTACACTTCAATGGCCAAAATTGCTCATTAATTTATATTTTTAACAGAAAAATTGAACTTTTCCTCAATGATTCTTTATGCTGCTTTTAAGACAAAATTAATGAATACCTGATATACAATTTATGTAACGCGAGTCAATTATACTAACAGTGAAGAGAAAGATGACCAGTGCAGTATACACTAGACAAATCAAAATTAAGAACTGCACATTAATAGTATCCAATGTTCCCAATTCAGCCCACTGAACTTGACAATGGTAACAATGCAAATGCAGTGGATTCTGTTTCCATTTCCTTTCCACTAATTCTATTTCACCTTTTTGAGAGGGGAACTAGAGGAATGACCAATCTAGCCTTTGTTGCCTGATGGATTGCCAATGTCTCTAATTCCTTTTTCTCTCCCTCCGAACATAACTTGGACTCAACAACTATTCTACTTTAAAAAAATTTTAAAATTCACGGCTCTACTTAAATTTTGCAACTCACAAAAACAATGAGTGGAATAAATAAAGTTTAGAAATGGCACCCACTTCATTTGCCTATGTAACATCCCATGTGGTTATATATGACTATGTACACTTTATGAGAGCAAATTTAGTGAAAGGATAAGCCACTGAGGCAAGCCGTAAAAGCAATTGTACAGGTCAGATTTTACACATTTAGTAGATCACCTTCTGTGGAATTAGTCATGACAGGGGGTGCATGCTGATCAAGTTGCTGTTGTTGTTGCTGCTGTTGTTGTTGTTGTTGATGTTGTTGATCTGGCAGAGAACTGCTGGTATCGGCTTTTTCTCCATCAGCTTTTGACTCCTCTTTAGTGGGCTCCCCATCCACCTCTGCGCAAAAATCTACATTATGCAAACCACCAACACACCAGCCTTATCTTGTATGTATGACCGAAGGACAAAGCATCAATCCGTAAAAATATATGTGATGCATCATGACGGTTAGGTCCACAAGGTACATTCTGGGCAAATTGAGTTATTGATACAGTGTGAAAGAGTGATCTCTCAGCTACCCTTTGACACCAGTTTCATTATTTGATGAATTATGAGCATCTAAAGCTATTGCACGTGGTTGTAGAAAGAAATCAAAATTCTGACAAATTCACTTTCAAAGTTTTGCATTATATCTCCTTAGCAACGGACCCTACATTTTTAAAAGTGATTTTTACCTAGTTTTCGAGTTTAATTCCATGTTTTGATATGTTTACATGATGCAGTGATGCTTAAAGAACAGGTTGGTGCAAAAATCCAAAATTCGACCATTTGACCCCCCCTTGACCATTCTGCCCCATTTGTTTGAAACCGTCCGGTGTACCTTGTGGATCGAACCATCATGATGAGTCGCATATATAGAATTCACAGTATAAACTATGGCATCACTAATATTATCAATCTTTAAGTGTTGGTTCTATATGATTCAGCCTGTATATGTTGGCTCTATGTGATTTTAATTTTCATAATTCACTTAAAAATAGGTTGATAGGTACATGTATTATGATAAGATTATTTCTTGAGTACATTTCTAATGAAGAGAAGGAACGGTCATGGTGCATTTATCTTTGTGATTTTAAATTGTGTTAACACTTATTTGTTGTCATGAAAAATTAAAGAGTATCTATCCGGTTTCCTGGTCACATTCTGTGTTTATTTGCCAGGTTTCCAATCATCTTGCAGCAATCAGCAATGGATGTCATATTGTGACATTCTTCAGTTCCGCACTTGTCAAATCCTAGAGTGTGTAATGGCAAAATCATCATGAAGCAACCTCAAATTTCACCATCACAATCAAAATACAAAAGTGTGAATACTTGTAGACAAAGTCTGCATAACAAAGCTGTTATGTATATAACTTTTCTTGCAGTTTTAACAATAACTGCTACTGAATGCCAGCTTTCTGGATCTTGAAAACACTGAATGCAATCATGATATTCTATGTTCTATGATCACAGCATCCAGAATTGTTTATTTCTAACAAACTTGATAGTCTAGCTATGACATTAGCATAAAATAGAGCTGTTCTTCATGTGAGTGTGTTTGTACAGACGTATGGATGTGCTTTTCATCATAAGCTCAGATCATTCAAAACTGTGAGTTTAGAAAAGAATGGTCATAAAATTTAGTGGCTCATTACATTTACTTTGACTTTTTCATGGCCAGGTCCTCTACCCTCATTTCAGTCTTTAATCTGCATATTGCAGCTTTTGCTCAGCGACACATCAAAATCTCAGGAGCAATTTGAATATGCTGTATTCAGCTTGTAAGAGTTATAAAAACTTCACTGAGTTTAAAACACAGAAGATGATGAAAGAGGGTTTGAACAAAAAATAAGAATAGACATTCTTTTTTTGGAGTGAAAACACTACTTGAGAATCCAAGCATTTTAACTACATGTACATTATGTGATATGTGCATCAGCACAATTGATTCTATTCATAGACCTATCAATTGAACAGTCTACTTACCATAATTGATAGTCACTCTACATTTAGACATTCCAGGAGATAGTGAAGTTTTGAGTCATTCTCAGCATGGGTAACATGACTTCTAGGAACTGAAAAAAGAAAAACAGTATAGCTTCCCTGGTTCAATTAGAAAAAAAAAAGAAACAAAAAAAGCAACCATATAATTATAGTGAGTTCTTCTACTTTCCTCACAACACATATACCACATGAACAGATGCTGATATCTAGTTAGTTGAGAACATTTACATGTAATAAGAGTAGAGAAAAAAGTTGTCTCCAGCATTAACCTCTGGTCAGAAGATTGAGTGCCTATCTATGCAGACATTCTAGTATAAACCTCTTTATTTGGTGATACTTTTGCCAAAACTCCTCCATCAGAATGCCTGATTCTATATAATTTACCTGTACATATGATTTCCAAGGTCCTATCTTATGTCCCTTTCTTCAGAAACTGAAAATACCATGCGTTCCTTTTTTTTTTTCAATAACTCCATTTTAAACCTGGCAGACATTACTTTTAGTGGCTTTCACATAGACACATGTGTTTATGTACAATAAACTTCATATCCAACCAGCTCAGATTCAAAGAAACCTCGGATCTAATGAGAAAAATACAAATCCACATCTTTTTTCCATTCTTTGTCTCATTTAAAACACCTTGGGTCAACTGAATGTCAAATTATGCAATCTTGGCTCCAACGAGATTGAAAACTAATCCACAAGTCAATTCTATAATCATATTTCATATAACTGAAGAAATGAAGTGAAAGCAGACACTTGGTCTAGGCCATGACTAGGAAAAGAGGCGCCATGAGAGACGATGGGCTGTGAAGGAGGTGAGACTGGCCACAATTGGTAGTAGGCGGTAGACCTGTGCATGACCGACAATGTTCATGACCGACGGTTAGCGGTTAACCGGCTCCCATGACCGTCGATGATAGATTATTCTATCAGTTAAAGATTTTCGGCTTTGTCATGTGTAACATTGGTTATGGTTATGGCCTGGACCTTAGTCAACTGTCACCAAAAACAAAGAACGCCGCCATTCTTAGTCAGCCTGAGTTTTGTTCATTTGACCTTTGACCAGTGACTTAGATTAAGAAAAACTTGGGGTGTGAAACTCAATATTTCACAAATCTGACTCTACAGATCAATCGGGCACTGAATTCTAGTGCAGTTTGATACCAAATATTACCCTATAACTCACATTAGTTGTGATTTTTGGGAACCGTCTCACCAGTTACTAATTTGGAAAGGAAATACCACGCATTCTTACTATGAGACTCAACAATAGTCTGTTCATACCATAATTTGGCACATACATTATGGTCTGTTTCAGTCATTTATTCAAAGAAGTTTGCACTGGGGAGGAGGTTGAGGGGTGTATAAGGGGGGAGAGAGGACAAGTGGGATGCATGTTATACAAAATTGCACCAAGCACTTCGAAGTCGACCATTGTAATGGCCTTAACCGTAAAAGTGCCAGAAGAAACAGAATGCAACATTTTCACTATGATATGGATTCATATTCCAGAAATAACAGTGAGACAAAAATGGTACTAATATATTGCATGAAATGAATATTGTGTCACTGTTTTATAGCTATCTAAAACTTAATTAATATGCAACGTAGGCCTGTGCATGACCGAAATGACCGTGTAGACACAAATGACAATACACGTATGAGACAAATTTCCTCTTACTGTAAGGTAAGGCGCGCACAGGGCAACGTTAGTTGCACAACCGTTTGGTCGCCCAAATGTAAACAATGAAATAGATGAGCACCGCACGCACAGGCAACTCTGGTTTCTGGCAACTGAAAAGTTTGTATTTTGTTACAACTTTCTGGCAACGCAACTGTTGCTCAAATCTTCTGTGTTACATACCAAACTGACACATGGCGCGCACAGAGAGCCAAACTGTCTCCAGGCTCAACACGGTCCCGCCACTCCCCACATTTTTTCACTCAGCACAATAGACTGGACAATAGTACACACAATACATTGTTTCACTTCCGGAAGAAACACAAAATGGATAACAATCCAACTTGGACTGAAAAATTTATTTCTATCATTGAAAAGAAATCTGTTCTCCACAACAAGACCTCCGATGAGTATGCTGACAGGGATAAGAAAAAGAAAGTTTGGGTCGAGGTTTGTGAGGCTGTGATTGAGAACTGGGAAGATCTGAGTCCAGAGGAAAGATAAGTAAAAGGTGAGTAGATCTAGAGTCGAAACTTTCTTTTCCATAAGCCATGAAAATGATTTAAACATTGTTAATAAGGAAAGGGGAGGAGTTATTGTCCAAACCAATTTTTTTACATGTGCTAAATGAAAAGTACATTATTTTAATTTCCGATGGTTCCAGTTGGTATTTCCATATGTAATTCAGGGTCCCACGAGAGGTAAAAGTTCATCAAAACTGTCCGGGCTCATACGATAATAGTTAAGAAAAACATAGGAGGGTATGCTCTCAAATCTTCATGCAGTTTGACAAACTGCCCTTTTAAAAACCTCTGACTGGTCAAAGGATGGACCCAAAACCGCTTTTCCCTTTTCTTCTAAGTGCAATCACAAGAACACAGACAACAACTGCGTAGCTGAAGTCCATGGCAACAAATGAGCAAGTCAGTAATGACGATAGCCTACTGTTGCCTGGCTGTCGCTTAGCTCTGTGCACGCGGTTTATAAAAAAAGTTGCCCGGAGACAGAACTGTCGGCCAACTAAAAGTTTCCCTGTGCGCGCCTAGCTTAATACAGCTATCTAAAACGTAATTCACATGCAAAGTACAATACGTAACACCCCAGCAGATCGCCCTTTGGCAATCTAGGGTTAAATACTGAGTAAAACTCAGCGCAGTGTTGTTTTTTTTTCCTTTTGTTCTCTTTAGTTTAAAAAAAGAAAGGAAAAGGGTCATACATAGGGGGAGGGGTATGAGAAAGATGACATTGGGACGAACGTGTGTCGCTGATGGACGGAGTTTTCCTGAGATCAAAGACAGCGGTATAGCTAATTGATGAACGCGTTCGCTTCATGGTCTATCATGACCGTCCACGTAACCGATCTTCGGTCATCATAATCAATGATCGACAATGATGTCCATGACCGATATAACCGACTATCATGACCGGTCATGCACAGGCCTAATAGGTGGGCAGATCTGTAAGTGAAGGGTGGAGTGGGGTGGTGGGACTGAGACTCAGAATGGACAGTGGCAGTGTCTTCAGTCTAGGCTTAGGGTATTCAATCATCTATGAGTCTTTGCTAACTCTTGATTATCTATTGAATAACAAGTGGTCAATTAATTAAGCTGATGATCAATCACAGAGCTAAATTATTATAACTGCGTAATTTATCTTCCTAATATACATGGATTAATATAGATACAGATTGAGAGGCAAGGGCAAGGGAGGATGGGATGGGAAAGATGCATCAGTAACTCTGATGCAGTGTTTGTATTAATGACACCAAGCAGCTGAATCTATACTTAAAGAGAACATTACAGTGACTTTGATTCCACAGGATAAAGAAAGACAATAATTACAGAGCAATACTGACAGATAAAAGGTGGAACTATGATTTTACCTCGCCGGTTTGGTTGAAGAACAGTGATTCTGCCGCACCTTGCAATGTGACATTATTCACTATACCAGACACTCCCAGGATCTTGGCTGCTTTAAATTCCAAGTTATTCCATTCACTATTAGCAGCAGTATGAATCACTTCAAGGCTTAGTGAATTCTGAAGAAATTTCAAGAATAAAACTGAAGAGGAGAATGGCATTATTTCATGTTAGACGCAAATGTTGATTGAGTAGCCTTGTCGTTACATCAATGCATGTGCTAGCTGTCCCCGCAGAAATTTACAAGAAAAAAAAAACTTTGCACCAAAAAAGGCATATTTTGCAACCGTTAGTCAAATTTTGCACAAAAAAAAAATGTGCATTTTTTTTCCTCACCACAGCTACCTATTATTACAAATGCAATTGTAAACTTTATTTAATAAAGAATGTAGGACCTCATAGGCAAGCAACAGCCTTCTAAATTCACTTTTAAAAATCATTATTTCCTTTCATGGCAAATTTAGTAAAAAAAACAATAATAATAATAATAATTTCCAGCGAAGTTGGTAAAATACAAAGTTAGTCACCGACAAGTGTCTTCACTAAGGCTTCTCCTCCTCTATGACAGAATCATGTTTCAGAAGAAGAAACTCCTCTCTAAATGGGCTGAAGTGACTGTTGCAAGCACATATCGTTTTGCATATTTAGCAAAGCATTGACACAGTCTCCTGGATGGAATTCCAGAAGTGCACAATGTCCAACGCTGATGCCAGAGCTTACTTTACAGCACCAGGTCCTAACTATTTTCTGTAGTTACATTACGTTCTATAATACGTCTTTCAACCTCCTAGTGGAGGTTATCTCGACGGGGTTTTGTTTAAAACAAACA
>JBCEWB010057719.1:0-13844 GCA_039654565.1 Peronia peronii
TCTATCTATCTATCTATCTATCTATCTATCTATCTATCTATCTATCTATCTATCTATCTATCTATCTATTTGTCTATTTCTGTCTGTCTGCCTGCCTTCCAATCTATCGTGTCTCCATAGTCTATCTATCTGTTTGCTTTTTTCTGTCGTTCTGTCTTTATATCTATCTATGTATGCATCTGTTCGTTTCTCTTACTACCTAATTGAGATATTACTCTGGCATCAAAATATCAACTGTTCCATTACAGCTATGTCCAGCTTCCAGTCTGTTTCACACTGATTCAATGTGCAGCGCACTCACCCCATACGCCTATGTTGAGAGTACATTTCGAACCATTTGATACATTCATTCCTCCATCCATTTCTCCATCTATCTATCCATAGGTCCATCCATCCATGCATCTATCCATCCGTCCGTCCATCCATCCATCCATCCATCCATTCATCCATCCATCCATTCATTCATGATCCATCTACTATGATCCATCCATCTCTCCATCTGTTCATCCATCCATCCAATCATTATCTGACATGTATTTTTATTTTTCCTCTTTTTTTAGTTCTTTCCAGCATATAAAAAATCAATTTTTCATCAGTTGTTGAGCTAATAAACGTTTATTTCTATATATAAATCTATGTGCAAGTCTGTCTGTATGACAAAAACAAACTCAGGACAACTATGTAGTCGGTCCGTCAGAAAATAATCATGGGAGATCATATAAAAAAGATATAATAATCAATAGATCACTCGATAATATTATATACAAACTAACAGCAATATTGTGATGAAATGAACACATATATACAAAAATTATGTAATACTTGTTCCCACGGGAAAAAATGCACGTATTTGAGACGTGGGGTGGATGGTTTTAATCCTGGAAATCACCGGGGTGATCAGGTCAAGAACTAGCTCAATATACTTTTCTTCTGAATTATTACCAAATAGCAAACAATACAGTACTAATGTACTCGTCTTAAATTGCCATTTAAGTCTAAGCAGCCATTTCTTAAACGTGAATTAATATCCATGGGAAACAATAACATTTAGGAACAATTTGACCCTTTTAGGATTCATCTTGTCCCCTATAATATTACATTATTTTTAATTTCTGTCTTTGTTCTCGCTAAATATTGACAACGTCAGTCGGATGTCTGTCGTCCGTAATTTGTTTTTCCTGAATGTCTCTGTCTATTATTCTGTTCGTTTTGTTTGATAGTTTAGATTATATTCTGAGTCATCGCTTCTATTTGCCGTGTCTATAGTTTAAAACGTAAAAGCCGCCCAGAAAACAACTGTTGACACCAGCTTTGAAAGTACTGACATAAAACTGAGGCTGAACATTCTAAACGATTGAGTCATTTATTCATGAGTGACAGTGCGAAAAGGCGAAGTTCCTTCATTGTTCTCTCTCATGGGCGGCCGAACATTTATATAGTAGTATGGACCTGTGAATTAATTAAACGTACATTTGCACACAGGTCGAGACACTAAACATATTTGTGATCGAACGTAAGGCTGTTAAACCTTTCTCTCCTGGTTATTGATGTTAACGTGTAATTCATTTTCAACATTTCCTCATGCCTTTGAGTTCAAAGCTATTGTTACGTTCGAACTGTGTTTAGTTAATAAAATCTAGAAATCCGTTACTTATGTGAGAGGAAAGGCGTTGATCGTCGTAAATTAGGGTGAAGATATGATAGGAACCGGGTGTGATGTGTTAACGAGAGAGTCTGCGCGGTTTGATAGAGGAATAGCATGCAATTCCTTCTATTCCTCCACCAAACAGTAGACTTGTAGTAAACAGTAGTAAAGCATCACGGCGAACTTCTTATTAAATCTTCAATATTATTATGTCTGACCGGCTCAGCTCTTTCAGTATTTGGGAATATAAATAAACAGAAAAGCGAAGAAATACGTTGTCTGAGCGTCAACAGTAGAAAACTGCACTGTCTACCTTAATCATCACAGTTAATATTAATTGGTCTTTGCTGAAACCAAACTCAGTTTTCTCTTCTCTTACTTATGTCTAACCTTCCCTATCCCTGCAGTTCTTACTTATTAACGCTATTTTGCTCCTTATTTTCTTACTTTCTCCCCATCGACTCCCCTTTTCTATCCTCCACCCATCCTTCCCCTATCAAAATGATAACACATCAATGATAAATCTAACACACTAGCCATTGTTTCCAACATAACTTTCCACAACATTTAGAAGTCAATTTATTGCATCTCGTCGTTCTCCAAAACTTCACTTTGTTAATTCTTTGGTAAACCATTTGATCGCAAAATTAAATCGAAATTACCTGGAAGCAAATGTTTTCAGTGAAAAGATTTTGTCAGAGTACTTAGAAGTTTGCTTAGCATCCAAGAGATAATAGATACACTCTTCTGTAAAGAAATAAAAATATAAAAATATTACAATTTATAATATTGTATATATTGGCTGCACTGGCTGTCAAATTTATGATATGACCCATCAACAACAATAGCAACCCAACAACAGCAGGAGCAACAACAAAGGATCATAACAATTGCTCAAGAAAGGCAAAGGGAATAACATATGTATGATATGAGGACTATCTCTGGGAGATAAGAAAAATATAAATATAGGCGAGGTCATCGTTGGATTTGTTGGCCGAGGAGCTCAGGATAAGCATCCTAAAATATTTCGTCGGCCATTTTTAGGATATACGTCTTTTTCTTATCATTTCGACCGTAACAAGAGGTTTGACATTTGTCAATAAATAAAGAGGACCTCCTCTGGGGACTGAAAAAGGACCGCCTGCTGTTTCTCTTTTTCGGCGTTGACTGGATTTGGCTGAAAGCGTTATGACGTGATTTATATATAAACTGCCTGATGAGGATAATAATTTAAGGACATTTATTACTTTCCATGTAAAGAATTGACTCCACTTTAGTGCACAGTGTATTTTTTCTTGTAGCATTCATGTTGGATGTATAGTTTAGATATAGATCTTACAGTCACACCCAGCAAAATTATACCGCACATCAACACAAATCAGTCATTCTTAATCCATTGTAATCGCTAATATTTCAACTGCCTTGTACGTTCTGCACACCGTGCAAAGATTCTGTTTTGTTTCTTTGTTACTACCCAAATTGCACCATACCACTTTCCAAGATGATATCGATGTGCTCGTTCGGAAGATCCAGGCTATCGTTGAGGGGAGGGTGGGGAGGGGGGGGGGAATGGGGGAACACCCGGCCGTATGAGTGGAAAATTGCACTAAAGTCAGTTAGTCGGCGGACTGATCCTCTCAGCTCGCCAGAAATATGGAACTGCCTGAAAATTTCTCGCTGCGGTTTTCACCGACCGTGATACGATGAGGCAAGCGATGTGGTTTGAGTTGATGGGCACATTGTCAAATGGACTTGCAGTCGTGGTCAAGGGTTGTCAAAACGTTTCTACCTGAGATTTCCATTCAGCAACCTCAAATTAGGAGCATGTTCAGGATATTTTGTGCTCTATGTGTGTGTGTGTTCCGTTTTTGTTTTGTTTTCGTTTGTTTGTTCGTTTGTTGTAACAGTTCCTGATTTTTTTTTGTTTTGTACCGCCCTCATATACACATAGATTCCTATTCCAGAAATAGTGGAATTCGCAATAGTCGGTACATTTTAATCCTGCCAGCCCTTCCTGTCCTCCCCCTTTCTTCATCTTTCAGAAAACCAGAAATTCTAGGTACATCAAGGGATGACATATACATTGGTAATTTTGTTTCGAATATTTCAAGGTCCTCTATTGACTTTACTTTGTCGTCCCAAGTAGCTTCTGAAATCTGGCTCTCCCGATATTTTAAACCAATATAGCTCAGCATGATTAAGGTTTGTTTGTACTGGCGACTCTATGTCGCTGCAGGTTGGCAGTTTTCATCTTTCACAACAACATACCGTATTATTAATATTATCTGCTGGCCAGGAAAAGAGCATGATAGTGGAAACAAAATAATGAATTTCATGACAGTCTAAGTTGACTTTCAGCTCTGGACAAAAACAAACAAAAATATAAACGGTAGAAAGGCAAAAAGGAGAAAAAATCAATTTAAAAAAAGGCAATGATAATACTCTGACGTTGAACGTTATGGAAATGAATTTTAATGGGGTGGAAATTCGAATCCCTGGCAAAGAAGTTGAATGTGTAAACTACCCAAGAATGAACGATTAGAAGAGTTCAATAACACCGATAACCAATAAAGTCTGAAACAGTAATGAATTACATTGCAGTAATTACTTAGCCAATCAATTTTACCTGCAATCAATAGAAAAAAAAAAAAAAGAAAAGAAAAATACAAAATATTGGTCTGGGACCAAAACTATTCACGTCACGACGGCCACCCACGCCTGGCCCGAGACCAAAGTGACACATTGTAATCCCGTCCATTGTCGCATTGGTGTGCAGAACTGGCTGGAGTTCCCGTGAGACAGGTCGCCTGATTGGTCACTTGGTCTCAAGAGGACATCATTGATTGGTTGGAACGCCCGAGTTCTTAATGGATCACTAACAATGTACCCTGGGATACCGGTGTCAGTCCAGGACGTGTGTTGCGTAATGTGAGCATCGGTCTACACTTTCATTAGATCTCTTGGACTGAAATCACTGACTGTAGGAGAAACCAAAAGGTGGGATCGCCACGCCCTTGACACGATTTTATTATTGAAAAGTTTAGATACTATGTGATGATTCGGGAACTTTTTCGAAAACAACAGCTGCCAGGAGTTCGAATAGATAAAATAAGCAAATAAACAAGAAACTGAATCCGAATAAGAATACAAAACAAACCAATAATAATATTAATAATAATAATAATAATAATAATAATAGCAGTAATGAAACAACAATAAGCTTACTATTTTTTCCTGTTTCGTATACTTTTCCGAGCTATATCTAGATAATTACATAGATCTTTGAGGATAAAAATATTTGTATGTCAGCTCTCGAATACACAGAGCTCTGTTTTGTGGCATTAACACTATTGACCTCCACAATATGTCATGTATTGCTGATTCTATGTCACTTTCTATGCACCAGCATCACTGTGCAAAGTTGCTCTGTCTTCACTGGTGCTTGTATGGAACCATTCCTATAAAGATCAAGGAACAAAACTGGTTCCTAGAAAACAGAAAAACATCTAGACTCCGCGAGGGATTCAAAGAATTGAAGGCTAATTAAGTGTTTATTCATTCATGAGAAAGTGAACAGTTCGAAGATCTAATTCATTTTGAATGAAGGGGGGAAAGAAGGAAGGAAGGAAGGAAGGAAGGAAGGAAGGAAGGAGAATATTGTTAAGAAGGTGAAGGTAAAAAGGTCACTGATCTTTAGATGTTCCAGCCACACGTGTAGCATTTAGCACTTGAGTAGGTGGAGGATGTAGCAATCTAGTATCATTACAGCCACATGTAGAGCAAGAGAAAGCTTCGTTCATGTCATTACGAGAAATGGGTACTAAACCGTGTACCTCCCGTTTCCCTCACAGTAACATTTTATTACAGCCTATTCAACATCTCGCCTATTCAGTTGTTATGGGTAAAGAACGTGGGTACAAGTATAAGCATTAATGGAAATTGGCTTTGTTGTATGTTGTGAAAGAAATTCGACAAGAGCTAACAAACTCGTATTTCAAGCTTTTCAGTACTTCAGCCTGGAAACTGTTGCTCCAGGATTAAATAAGAGAAATAATCGTTTCAAGATTTTTGTTTTCATAAATCAAAAATGGGTTAAACATGTGTGGAGACCAAGATCTCGCTGAACAATCGTGACATGGAGTTTATTGATGCATAAGTTGTCAGAGGTTGTCAAGATGACTCCACATGATAATGATACTGATGATGGTGAGGTGACTCACTGAATGGAAATGACCTGCTAATCTGTGATATTTTCCGAAGCAGCTGACTTTTGTTTTTCCTATTTCCTCTTGTGACATCAGATCTGACAATGAACCACGAAATACGGGAGCCCAGAAATTGATCTGACAATGACCGAGAACACTAGATTATCCGATCAGATTGAAGTACCACAAACATTCATTCCCACGAGCATAAATCGTCGAGATGCAGAAGGTGCAAGAAGGTTTCAAATCTAAATATGGAATCTTGGTTTATGAATCTTATACATATATATCATACTGTCCTATGAATTTCAATAAACTAAAAATATTTCTCTCAGAAAATCTTATACGTCTTATGTTGTTGTTGAGTTTCTCTGGTGAAACGATATCATTGTATCAATACCAATGCCATTACTTCCATTATAATATGAGAACAAGAAAAAAAAAACAAAAAAAAAAATAAAACAAAACAAAACAAAACAAAAAAACAAACAAACAAACAAACAAACAAAACAAACAAACAACAACAACAAAAACAACAACACAAAAACTAGAAGACAGACTTTGGCCCTTGGAAAATTGAGCTGATCGATTGGTGTACTTTTGCCATCACTATACAGTTACTAAATCGACTTGTTTACCACTAATATACCAATACCAAATAGGCACAGAATTGCTGCTGATCGATCGAGATCTATATACATTATTTTGTCTCTCCATTCATCCTCCCCACTTCCTTTTGTTTGCAAGGTTCTGCATAGATTTTGGACAAGCACGTAAGAGAAAACGATAATTTTACCTTCTATATCTCTGCCACTTTGTATCGAGACGATGTTGTATAAGGTAGAAACACGTTTCGCTTATGATACTTTTAAGAATGATTAAAGTACCATTACCATAACTCCATCATACATTATCTGATGTTGCAGCAGTTAAAAATGCTAATGTGTAGATACTATTAAGGCTTTCATCATGGTATCAAAGGACTAGTGACATGAAAGAATTGCTACCATAACTTTGAAGTAGTTTAATAGTCTGAACTTACTAGTTTCCTACTAAAGTAAATTCTTACATTGTCTGGGATGGGAATGTTCTTCACCAAATATTGGAACTCTGTACCTATCTCCAAGAACGCAGAATAAGGAGCACATAAAGTATCCTAGCTTAATCTTCTGTTCCACTACGTAAACATGAAATTCTGCACTTATGCTTCTATTTCTATACTCTTTTATGGCTCTCTCTGAATAGAGATGATTCTCCCATAACAGTTTTTCAGACGGTAACGGACATCTTTAATATTGCAATGAAACATTATTTCAGCTTGTTAACTTTATCAATAATTTTCTTCATGTTTTTCTTTTACTCTATACCTTCTGTCTTTCGTCCTTTCTTTCTTCCTCCTCTTTTTTTGTTTAACATTTCTTTCTGTCTGTCCTTCTTTCGTTCATTCATATTTTCTTTGTCTCCCTCTCTCTATATGTCTGTCTTTTGTTCTTTCTTTCGCTCTTTCCGTTTTTCTTTCTTTACGTTCTTTATTTGATGTCAAGTCGTTTACTTTCTTCTTTGTCTTTTATTCTTCATCTGTACACATACCCCATCCCCCCACGGCAATTCCATCAACCTCTCCCCCCCCCCCCCTCTCTCTCTCTCGCTCGTTTTTTTTTTTTGCTGTTATTCCCTCTCCATTTTCCTTTCGCTGTTGATCTTTAACTACCACTTCTCCAAAGAACAGTTCTGTCAACATCACTAAACCAACTTAGGTTTTTTCTCCCTCAGACACTGTACCTCCCCTGGGTAATAATTTCTCCTTCCTGCATCTCTCTGTCTCTCCCTTACTCTTTTCACGATTTTTGCTGTCTCTCTCTCTCTTTCACACGAACACATTATTGTTTTTCTTGGGTTCCCTTTCCCCAGTCTCTCCTGAACCCAGTTTTGATTGTTTCTTATAGACTCTTTCTCTCTTGTCCTTTTCATTTTCACTAACTCTAGCATTTTTCCTTACCCCTGTCTCTCTCTCTCTCTCTGTGTGTCTTTCACACTCATCCTCCCCCCACCCACTCTCTCTGCCACTCATTCACTCTTCAGTTACTTTTCTCATTTCTCTTCCACTCTGACCACCATCCCTCCCTCTCGCTCTATTTTCCCATTGTGTCTCCTTCACTCATTCACTCACTCACTCACTCACAGTCTCATGGTCCTTTCTTGGTTACTCCTCTCTCTCTCTCTGTGTGTGTGTCTCTCCCTGTCTCTCTTTCTCTCAGCAAACATGAGGACCAAGACCGCGCTGTAATGACCACTTGCCACAAGGTCGCCCATTCTACAGCTCCTAGCTCAATGACATAGTTGACATTGCTAACCTTTCCCCCCTCCTCCCCCACTCCCACCTCACCTCCCCTCCCCACCCCCATCCTTCACATCTCACCATTCCATCCACTCCTCAGTTGCGAAGTTTCTCTTTCTTCAGATGTGGTGAGAGTGTGAGAGAGCGAATGGGTGATCTTAGTCTTTGACCCATCTCTTTGCTCACAAGTAACTCAGTCAATACAGACACGGTGTCAGCGCTGGTGCAGGAATAGGCGAGGTCTCCTCGGGGTGAGCGAGGGAGTACCATGAGTGCAGAGACTGGGAAAGAGGTGTAAAGGGAAGGAGGGAGGGGGAGGGGGACGAAAACTGGGAATGGAGGTGATGATAGTATGAAGAAATAGTGGGAGTACTGAAGAAATTTTAACCCCTTTCAGCTCAGCTTAATATAATATTATATGTAATATGTAATATTGGTAGAAATTGCTTCTACAGACTGAACGGTGGGACAGTCTCGGGTTTCTTTTTCAGGAAAAATAATTCTATAGAGTCCTGGCTTTAAATACAGACCAACAGTCAGTCTGCATAAAATAAATGAAAAATCTCATAATAAGGATGCTATATGGAACTTCTAAATTGTCTGTAGAAATTAGGCCTACAGCTGTAGTTTGCTTTTGAAATGTTCTCTGATTTTAGGAAATTTAGAAGCTCGAGTTGCAGATTGTGTTTCGGGAAAAGATTCATTGGGTTTTAGAGAAAAAAAATCCTAAGAAGCGTAATGGCGTTCATATTACAGCTTGGGAAGAAAAGAGATTTGATAGTAAGGCTTAGAAATCGCACATGTGCACCACAGCTTTGCCGGGAGATTCTTGTTAAATAAGGTACTTAAATACTATTTACCTGTTCGATTTTTATCTCAATAATTGTGCTAATTGCTGTCACAGTTTGCTGAAAAATCTCGTGAATTTAAAGATAATTAGTATTTCATTTATACGAAGCTGGTCATCGCCCATCTAGTTTCGTTCGTTCGAGGTTCCGCCTCTACAGAGAGGTTGGAGGTCATGACACTCCATCTTTCTCGGTCTACTGCAATCTCGCAGCACTCATTCATTGTTCACCCAGTCATCTCTTCAATATTCTTTAGCCAGCTTGTTCATCTAGCTTAACTCACTCCAAAATATAAAATCCCATCTCTCTCTTCCACCATATTACAATATATCAATAAAGTTCGTTCTTTGCTTTAATATCAAATATATGAAATTTATTAAGAGTCGGAATGATAAAAGAAATATCATCTAGTATTCTAAATGATGTTTATTGCAAAGGAATTAGCTTTTAAGAACAAGAATAAAATATCAATGCCATCTGAATTCTTACAAAAAAATAGGATATGTAGACATTTTAGTAATAGTCATTTTAATTTCTCCCATCTAACTTTTGAGACGATCCCCCGCAAGACAGAGCTTTGCTAAGTGTATAAATCTTTAAACGACACATACGATGTGCTTTTGCCTCTTGTTCATGATCAGAACATTCAGTTACACTCACAGAACATCTGTGTTTGCTTAATGTTTTCTATGGCCAGAAGCCAGATGGGCTGCAGGAAATTGCAGATGGCAAGTGTCTGTCTATTGTTTTATTACCATTTTTTAAATATCTTTATTCAGTGGGACAGCAGCCAAAGAATGCCGGCTAAGTTTTTCTTACAAGGTCACTTTACCATCTCTCTTCTTGAGACTGGTACTCCTCTCGATCAATATGATGAGTGAATGTTGTAAAGTTACAAACAATTGGTGCTTTCAGTTTGAGCCTAATGTTTTGGAGGACAAAGGAGAAAATGTTAAACAAACCATTAAGAATGCGTTTCCTCTCAAAGAAAACAACAACAACAACAAAAGCCATGAAACAAAACAAGACAAAAACAACAAGAACAGCAACAATATATATATATATATATATATACAATATTAGCTTCGTTGTTTTGTTTACAAGATAGCCTATTGCTGCAGCCTTGTCTATATCTAAAACTGTTATTAGTACTCTATGAACTTCAATACGGTTCTGCACTTATTTTCATTACTGTCATGCTACCTTTAATGTTATATTACTCATCCTGCTGTTATCTTTTCCCATTATTAAATGTACTTTCACCACCGCAGCTATATCTAGTGACAATATTTAACACTATTAATGATAAGAGAGTGAACAAAATATTACATTACACATATCCTAAAGGAAGCAAATAAGCTGTATAACATTGCTTTTTTTACGTTGCGTAAAATTTAATGATGTAAGACCTAACTATCCTGCTCGGCAAAGATTAAAATAATATTCAATTGTTCATTATACCTGAGGTCTCTACGGAATGTTCAGCAATTTCTTAGCACTGCAAAGCTGCTAGATGGTTCTAGTTGTTTGCATGCAAGCAGTTACGCAATTTTCTTTCATTCTAGAGAGAACTGTGCCCTTCCAACAATAGCCTCCACGATCAGGAGGGTGTGTAGGTCATTGAGACAGGTCTGCCGAACTGGAGAATAACAACCGTTTATATCTAGAGATTCTATAAGAGGAACTTTCGTGAGTTGCATTAGTTTGGCAAAATGATAACAGTGAAAGAGTACAATAAAAACAGAGAAGTTGGAGGTGTCCCTTGCATTACTCAAAATGGATCGGTGCCAAAGTGAACAAATTAGTAATTAAATGTATCAGTCTTGTTTTATTCGCGACGTGTCAAACTTCATTCTGTCAGCCATTGTCTCACAGGATAAAGATCATAATACATCGTACTGATAATGACCAGTACTCTTTGTATTTTGTAAATTTATTTCCATAAGCATTTGCAGCAATTCCTACATAACGCAAAGCTGATAAATAGATCTAATGGTTTGCTTCTCAGCAGTTAGATCACTTTATATCTCTCAAGAGAGGAAATGTATCCTTTCCACAAAACTCTCCATGGTTAGTAGAATACATAGATTATGAGACAGTTCTGTTGAAGCGAATAACAATAACCGTTTGTTACTGGTAGGAGCTCTTCCTGGGCTCTATTAGGCTGGTATCTACAACACTGCTCAGGAAAAGTTCCTTGAGCAAAATGGAGAGCTGAAGGTAAGATCGTAATAGAGCATGCATCAGTGAACCGGTACTTAAACTGTGGAGATTTCTGCTATAATGTCAGATTCGGTGTAGAGTTTTCTCATTGAGAGCAGCACAGCTTTGATTTGTTTCTGACATACTGTACCAACTATGGAGTCTGACGATGGGGAATGCCAACTTTCATTCAAACTCAGATCAATAGCGGCGAATGTTAGTTTATTTGTGTTGGGGTTTAGTGGCACATCAGCACGATCACAGCTATAGTGTGCCAAATACGGTAAGATAAGTTTACACGTCAAAAGGCTGATATAGAAGACGAGAGGAAAAAGAGCGGGACAGAAGACAGGAGCAAAGAGAGAGAAGATATGTCACCTGGAACTTGAGAATGGCATTCCATGGGAGACATCCCACCAACGGCGGGCTTTCACACCTGCAAGTGGGAGCAGAGAACCTATTTATATACCCAGGCCCCCCCGCTGGGGAAGGGGTGGATGTAGGTCGCTCATTATAGGACTTTTTCGACTCCATTAAAGTGTTCCTCTTTAAAAAATGAAATGTAACGTTTGAAATGTTGAGAAATTATTTTTGTACTCAAGTGATTTTGAGAACAAAAAGAATGAGCTCAAAACTTTATTTTTCATTTGAGAGCTAATCACCATCTGATGAGTGTATCCATACAGCCATATCAATGAGGCTAGAAGAAATTTAAGTCCTTGTTCTTTTTTTTTCAGAGACCATCTGTTCTGAAATCTTATAGAAGAAAATAGTGTGAACCATAATTCAAGCTGAATAGTCTATAGATTTGTTTAACTTCCTCTCTGAAAAAACAAACAAACCCCAAATGTCTTCAAAATGACTCATGGCCTGTTTCTTCATAACAGAAGAGACTATCTCTTTTTCCTCCTAGTTTGCTTGCAAACTATAAAATTTACAGGAAGACAAATGGAGAGAGGTACCATAACAATGTTATGTTTTTGCGAAATTGTGACACCAACTCACGAAATGGATTATACTCCCTCACCCTTCCTGGCCGGCTTTCGTGCTATCTCGATAATTGTCCTCACGCCTTGAGCTGGTCTCTGAGCTGTGAACCATACCCGATCCTAAATATTGGTTTTCTAACGTATCTTGAATGAAATGCAAATAAACGGTTTGTCTGATCTAGACTCTCGTGACTTGTCAGTGTTTAGTTTCCATTTGTGGTAGTACAGTAGCCACTGGCAGAATCACACAAAAAAGCAGAGATCTTAGCTATTTGACAGACCGTGTGAAAACACTCTAAAGTTTCGAAACAGATCACGAAAAAACCATGTAACATCACGCCACACCCAAGGTTTGTGGACATTTGAATAATAACAATAAAACAGAATTAAATGCATATAATATTAAAAGAAAACACGAGTGCTTTCCAATTCATAATTTCAATTCCCTCTCAGAAAGTTACAGAAAAAGAAATCACAGTGATATTACTGTCGATAAAACATTGGGTACTGGGGCTGCCAAAGACATGAGGAAGGCACACATCGAGACGGCGTTTATCAGTACCAGTGGTATAGAAAGAAGGCAGGGCAATTTATTTGTACCTGTACAAGATGAATCATCTTATTTTCACAATATATGTCTATTTTTTTTTCTCACCCCCTTCTGTAGTGATCTGAATTACTTTTAACATCATTAAGTCATCTCTATAGTCGACTAAGAGGTATCAGCCAGGAATAAATGAACCTAAACGAACAAATAAACAAAGCAATCTGTAATTGAATCAGTCTGTCGCTTGGCCAGATATCATATTAATCTTTGTCACAACGTCTAGACATCGTATGGAAACCAGCCTTACAATGAGCTGTCAAAATATGCGCTATCCTGGACCCAATCAAACCGTATGTCTTTCAAGTCACAGATGGTGACTTCTCTAAAGTTTAAGTGCAACTAAATCTACATCCAATGCCGAGTCTTACAGGGCCACAACTATGTCTCATGAAGTGATGTGATATTCTTTTCCAGATTTTATCTTGTGTTATTCATTGACTGACTCACTTATTCACGCATTCACTTTTTCAGTCACTCAATCACTAACTCTATACACTTATCCTATCAATCAATCAATCAATCAATCAATCAATCAATCAATCAATCAATCGATCGATCGATCGATCGATCGGTCCATTAATAACATCAGTCAGTTTGGCAATTGATCAATCAAGTCTGCATCAGTAAATGATCGATCAGTCCGATCAGGTTAGTCACAATTCTATAAGTTAGCAACATTCACATGATTATTGAAATCCAAACCAGTCCTTCATCTGTTAAGAACCTTTCTTATGCATCACGAGAACCCCTGTACAGGGACGAAGGAACACCATGATGGTGATCTGGTAATTTCCCGCCTGACATCACTACTTGTACCAGTTGATCTTGTCCTTTCTCTCCCCCGCTCTCTCTCCTTCTCTCTCCCTCCCTCCACCCTGGCCACCTCAGTTTCTCTCGTCCATTCTGTCGTTTGTTTTCGTTTCACACCTAGGGAACAGTAGACCTTGACTTCCCCTTTCCTGTTCTCTCAATCTTTGGTCTCTTCCCTCCTCTTATTTCCTGTTCTTCAT
>JBCEWB010057730.1:0-13844 GCA_039654565.1 Peronia peronii
CATCTAAGGTGTTCAAACGCAAAAACTTCCTTGAGAAGGTGTTGTCAAATAGTATAAAAAGCCAGTCGTTTTGACTAGTAAGTAAGTCGTCCCGGGAGAGTCGTCCCCAGAAGTCCCCCTGGGAGAGTTCCCTGCGACTCGTCCCCTGGATGGGGCTCGAGTCGTCCCTAGAGTTGTCCCCAGAGGTCGTCCCTGAAGTTTGACTGGATTCGCCACCCAATCGTCTCCTGAGAAGTCCAAGATCTATCCCTTATGATGTTCAGCCTTAGAGCTGTATGTGAGATACCAGACGGATGAACTGTGTAATGATAACTTTGTATAGTTATGTTATAGGACGACTCATGTTTAGGAAAAGTCTGTGAAATAGTGAAGTTGTGATTCTATGTAGCAGAGCTCCTAATGAACATTGTAATTAAGACTCAAATTAGGCTTTGGAATTTCTGACTTGTGAATTGTGATTTGTATTATTTTACTGCTGGAAGTCTGTTAAACTTGGATTTTTCTACAGATTAAAACAGCCCAGTCCTTATCGGTGTTTTTGGCCTTCACCACTCATTTTCCTCGTCTAATTTATATGTTTGTTTTCAACACTTACACATTTACATGTCATAATCCATAAGACCACAAGTGGCACTGTCGGCAGGATTTTGTTGGATTTTGAGGATATATTTAGAAGTGCATTTCATTCTGCATTCACGTTCAACTTTTTAGCAGAAGGCCACATATAATAAAACTGTCCGACCGGCTACTAATCAAACAACTGAAAAAAAGCAAATAACAAATACAAAGAACTTGATATTGATATTAATAATACTCCACCAAATTTTCACTTTGATAATAATCATTTTTGATAATATTTTGACATCATTCATTTATTGATAATTTCAATGTTTGTCAAATTTTCAGAAGCTTTTTCAGTGTTTCCCTCTCATCTATTATTTTCCTATGTCAATTATTTACCCATTAAAATCTGTAAGAAACAGACATTGCTGACTCCCCCAGCATATGGAAAAGTCGATGTGACATAATGGAATTGGATGTCAAGTATTTTCCATTTGCAATGTTTTTAGATGATAAAACATTCAGCAGTTGTGATTGTTTTAAAAAAAAGATCTTATCAGTTTATCGATATCATGGAGAAATCGCGGTTAGAGCGATACAATGGCGATATAAGCGTCTTGAAAATAATTAAAGCTGAACAAATTTCTCAACTTTACTGAGGTGTCTTAGAATATAACATACCATTAATGTTGTAGGAAAGATAGAACGTATAAACGTACTAGTAGATTTTGTCTGATAGGAGGGAGGACAACAAGTAGCCTTCATCATGGCCACTTCCTTAACTTCCGTAAATACGGTTATATAAACAGTATTATATAGAATACCAATAGTCCATACAAACACTTGCTGTTCCTTTTTAAAGACAGACTTCATAAACGATATATAGGCTATATAGAAGTTGCGCCATATTCACCCACTGTGAAAGGGAAAACTAACTGCTGTATAGCTGTGTCTGTTCCAGTGCAGTGAAGAAAGACAGGAAAGTTTTAATGATACTAAACGTAATGACAAAACAAAAAGCAAAAAAGAGAAGAACAGAATAGAATTAAAAAATTTAAAAAGCAGCAAAATGCGTCAATGTTTCGAAGCGAAACAATGAACAATAGATATTTTTGTATCATAGCCATTTGATCTAAAGAGCATGCGCGGATATTAAGGCTTATCACAAACAGTCACCTATACTTATTTAGTCAAAAGAACATATTTATATGTTATATTTATTGCATTCTACTCATTTTTTTCAGGACTGCAGCAGTAAGCGACCGTAAAATCTGAGTCATAAATGGCAACACAACAATGGCAAATAAGCATTTTTGTTTTGTGGTTTTGCTTATTTAAATATTTATTTTCTTTGAGAGCTATCTTTCATTTTAATGCGAGCTATCCATTGATAGCCTACCGTTCAAACTAAAACTTTAATTTCATTGTATTTGCAGAGATTTGCTGTGGAATCAGGGGAAGCAATCCATGATTTATTGTAAATAAGGTGATGAGTCACAAATTGTAACTGTTATGTCCCTTTATTCAAGTGGTCCAAAAAATCCGCCTTTTGAATGGTTGTATGATGTTGCTGATGATGATTGTGATATAAGTAATAAAAACTTGTATAGTTGTAATAATAACATCTTTGTTATTATTTTTGTCATCATCACTTAATCAGAAGAAAAAAAATCCGAGTATGTGTTTGAGTTGAAACGGAGATATAGGCCTATGTCTGAGAATACAGCAGCTCATAGACAGATCATTCTTGGTGATAATAAGCTGCTCTCGAACTGACATCGAGACCGATGTTTTGCTCTTAGCAAAGTAACTTGGCGGACTTTGTGAGGCATGGGGATCAAATTTATTTACCTAAGTTTACCGTGTTTGGCACAATATATAGCCGTGATCATGCTGATGTGCCATTAAACCTCAACACAAACAAACAAACATCCTACTGTGCTGTTGCCTGGACTATACTATGCATTGCCTGATCCACCTGTACGTGTGAGTATTGACATAATGGATATCTGTACATCTACATGAAAACAATAGCAATTAATATACAGTCATTTTTCGAGTTCTCAAAATGCAAACAAATAATAATATAAACAAAATGTAAGAAGTTTAGATGGATTCAAACGCCCATCTCAGAGGAAAGCCGATCCAAACAAGTGTGTTGGCAGAGGGTACACATACACAGCGTCACAGTCGTAGGCAGATGTAATGTATAGTAACGCACATCTCAAAGATGATATCACCGCCCCTGCCTCTCTTACACGTCAAGAAGAAGAGAAGAAAATGAGCGGAACAGAGGATAGGAGTAAGGAGACAGAGAAGTGATGTCACTCCTGGAACGTTGAGGATGGCACTCCATGGGAGACATCCTACTGATGGCGGCCTTTCACCGCCGGCAGGTGGGGGCAAAGAATCTATTTATATATCCCGGGGGCCTACGGAGGAACGGTAGGGTGTAATATATTACATATTATGTTACATGGTTTGTAGCATTACAACTTGCAGACAGCAATGGCACCTGTATTTCAGCAATTGATCTTTATGTCTTTTACTGGAACAACTTACAGTTCTCGTTTACTCTTCTGACACAACAATGAAGGTAGTTTAATTCTTTCCTCTCCACTCTCTCCTTAACCACTCTCTTCTCTTTTCCTCAACTCTATCGAAGAAGAGGAAGAAGAAGTAGAAAAAGAAGAAGAAGAAGAAGAAAGAAGAAGAAGAAGAAGACGAAGAAGAAGAAGAAGATGATGATGATGATGATGATGATGAAAAAGAAGAAGAAAAGGAAGAAGGAGAAAAGGAAGAAGGAGAAAAGGAAGAAGGAGAAAAGGAGGAAGGAGAAGAAGAAGAAGAAGAAACTAGTGAAGAGAAAGGAGAAAAAAAAAAAGGAAAGATAACCCCCCCCCCCTCCATGCCACCAGAATAACGCTGGTCAAGTAATTATGTAAGACTTCTAAAAAATGTGCACCAATTTTGCACACATACCTCGTTTCATCTTGTGAAAGAACGAGCTTAAGCGGAGGCATGTCGTCAAATTAACGGTGAAATTTAAACAGCGTGTCGCTTTCGCTTTCAAAAAAGGTGGCAATAAATGAGCTACAGGTGAAGAGGATTATCTTTCTGATACGGCAGAAAGCTCATTACAGGTAGAGGAGAGGGGGGAGGGCAACATTTTCTTCACTGCAACTGGCTTGACAAGTGAGGGAGAGATTACGAAAGATATAACCAAAAGACAGACGGACGGATGAATAGACAGCCAACGGAATTTGTGGACTGGAAGTTCAATAATAGACGGATAGAGTCATCCAATGTACGGATGGCCATAAGAAGCGGAGAAACAATGTTCTTATGAACATTGAAGAAAATGTTCTTCATTGAAAAGAAGAAAAAAAAAAGATGACTGATTAAGACTGAGAAAGGCCTGTGATGGGAAGGATGGAGAGAGAGAGAGAGACAGACAGACAGACAGCCAGACTGACAGACAATGAGACAAGACAGGCAAACCATTAGGCATACAGGGGCATATAAATGGGCATAAAACAGAGACCGAAAACCCAGACACAGAAAGAGCCCGAAATGCTGCGATCGAGAGACGGGCGGGAATCCGTGCTTTTACTGGGGGGGAAGGAAAGAAAAATAAAACTTTGAGAGGATGGAAAGAGTATTGTGAGCAAATAAACTATAAAAGTGGTGGTTTCCTGGACTTCTGTCAGAGACCAACTAGTTCATGTCTGCCTCCAGTCCAGGTGATCCATGTCCCAAATGGTAAAATGGCCTGCCAAACGGGATGTTTTTAACCGTCAGAGGCCGTGAAGCAAAGAAGAAAAGGAAATGAGGCTGGTGAGAGGGAGGGGGTGGGGGCGTGTAAAAGAAAGAAGGGGAGGGGGGGGATGGAAACAGGACCCCCAGAGCCGTCTCCGTGACTGGAACATATAAACTGTGGTAGGGGAACTTGTGGCGAGGGATGAATGAGTTAAAGGCTAGAACACTTGAGAACACCCCAAAATCCATTAGCCCTAACCACAACATTTGTACAGGAGCTGTCAGTGAGCAACTGGTCCGATAGTCACGTCACAGGCAGGGCAAGAGTGAGCACTCACTAAATCTTTATCTCCGCTCACCTAACGCTCGATGCATGTGCTAGAACATGACTCGAAACCCTTCGTCCATGTGAAAATTCTATAGCTATACGCCACCGGAGCTAGCGTACTGCGTTCTAGCCCAGTCTTCGAGAACACAGCAAAATCATTGACTTTACCAAACCTATCACATCGGCTTTTATGTTATTAAAATTCACAAAAATACGCCGCTATTCATTTTCTAGCCAATTTCAAAACAGCTGACCTTGCAGACAATATATGTATATGTGTATTTTTCACCGCGAGCCAGTTGAAAAACAGAAAGTACATCAGCATCTGATTCTGACGTAAATCAGATGTATTGACATACTTTCTATGTACAAGTAGGCAATAAATATACATTGCATTCTTTGTCTTTCCTAAATGGGAATCACATTATCTAGACACATGGATCTTCAGGTCACCATTACTCCGAGCTGGTATTTCATAGAGATTGGATACATGTTCATGAGAAGCAACGCCCGAGCAAAACACTGGATTAATTCCCCCTTTTGTCATCTACGGCATCCGATAATACGAACAGCTCTGCCGATAATGCGCGTAAGGTCAAATGAGGACGGCTGATTAGCTTAGGTCACGTGAAAGATGTGTGGAGACCCCATACTCCATATTCAGGATACCAACAGACAACGTGATGTGTCGCATCTGTTGAAGAAATATCGGACTGGAGTATGACGTTTATTAATAACGCTGAAGTCAAGAACTGTCATGTCGCTGTTTAAGGATTTGGTGTTTGATGACAAAACCGAGCATGTCAGTCTCGTTTCCAAACTGGCTGTCTTTTGACAATGCTCGCATTTACTCCCCTCCCCCTGTTCTGGTTATCCAGGGTACTTCAAATCTGGCCAATGGTCTATGTGATGCAGATGTCTTAGATAGTCTGAATTGGATCGTGGTCTCACTGATGCGTTTGTTCTGAGCCTTGAGAATTAGGCAGCCGTTTCATATAAACTAAAATTATGCAGCGGCCCTACCTATGCACTTATCTTGAGAGCGGTGTGAATATGACAAAGTTCTCAGTTATGCAGATGTCTCGAGTAAATTTCATTCAGCGGTGGCTTTACTTATTTACATGTAGTTGTTCTGAGGGATTAGAATTCGGTAGTTTGAGCTAGGGTATTTCCGAAACAGATGTCATTTTCATAAAGGTTTGTGGCATTGCTGACAAAAGTGAAAGCCTTAAAAGTCTGGTATGACCAGGTAAATTTCCGTGTGGTTTTACTGAACCAGGGTATCCCTCACGTGCACCGCTTACGTGCATTGCCCAGACCCGGGGGCTGGCAGATGGCTGGAGACACCGCCATGGCGCTCAGGCAGTTTGTATAGCAAAAAGTTTATTTGTGTGTCTAACTCATACGGGGACAGATCGTTTCTGCCCGCCTTAACGAGTTAACGTCTATTTCTCTTGCAATTCTTTAACCCTTTTATGCCATGATCCCTCTACCTTTGTGCCAAATCACTTTCTTCCATATCGCTTATACTATTTCTTGGTCTGGGACGACAAAAAAAAAAAAAAAAACATAAACAAAATAAATACGCAGCAGCCATAACTATAGGCTTAAAAACATATCACATCATCATGAAGTGTCGAAATCGGGAATCAGCGGATTTAATTTCTGATATCCTAAAGGTCAAGAGCATCCATTCCATTCAAAACAGCTAAGGGAGGGCGAGGGGGGGGGGGGGGGGAAAGGGTCCTGGGAGTAATTTTAGAAACCGCTGGGGGAAGGTGATTTTAATCATCACCACCGGTTTTGGCATGCTCAAATTAGAAGAAAACAATCGAAAAAAAGTTGAAATGAATCATGGTTGCGATGGCAACGGCCGCCATCTTGGATTTTGCTACCCGATATTGCGTAACTTTATCTTCGAATAGGCTCTGAACTTTCCCAACCAATTTGCTTGTAATTTTGTGTACATGTTCTACCAATCAATGTCTAAATTTTATCTGAACAGATTTTGGATAAAGTGCTTAGTTTTTTTTCTACAATTTTTTTAAAAATTGGTTTGTACAAAGGTCACGGATTTTTCGAAAATTTGACCACAAAATCTCAAATTTCTCAGAAACTTAACATGATATACAAAATCCCTCCTGACAAAATTTACATATTGTTTTGATCTGCATTCATGCCAAATTTCATGATAATCGGTCTGAAGTAAGAAAGAAGATAACACACGACGCCATACGATGAAATCAGTCGCTCGTCAAACTGAGGTGACCGGAGAAATCATGTGTTTTTCAACAGTAAATGAAGTTTTAACGCATTTATGTTTCTTTACGAAACCCTTCTATGTCAATCTAAAAATGCATTTCAGAGTTAAATTTGCTGAAATAGACTGAGTAAAAGTCCAAAAATTGTAATTTACTGGCATGGCCTAATAAGGATTAGTAAGGATTAACAACAGTAATAGGCCATTTTCTCACTAAATTCAGCTGCAGCAACAGGTTTCCCCCATCGTCTTTAATTGCCAATAGCTTGACTTCTACTTAAGTTAGAACAAAAATTTTTTCACACACAGAAAGGGAAATGAATAATCGTCACAGCGATACCAATAACTCTATATACTCAAAATTTGACGAGAGGCCTGATTTCATCCTGTCACATCTCATTTGTGTTGAAAGACGTCATTTTGAGAAAAACGCATTCTATGACTTATTTTACCTTTTACTGGGCATCTGCTCATATTTTATTTTTTTTATTTTTTTATTTTTTGGTCCCTTTTTGCTCCCTTACCCCTATCACTAACGGCCTGCGGTGGAGCAGTTTCGGGGTCATGGGAAGCCTCTATACGGCCGCCACATCTTCTTTGGTCAGAAATAAAAGTATCTTGATTCTTGATGTGACAGGTAGTGCACTAATGTGTTCTGAAACAGCAGAAATGGGCCAAATTATGTTCTCATAAGTCCGTGGGAGCTTCATTTTAGAGGTTCTCGTGAAAATTTTCGCTGATTTTCGATTCAAGTCTTTTCTGCACCATTTGCCCTTACAATGCGAAATATTGTCGATCTATCATTGAACATCGAGCCCCAACTAAGCCAGAAACTGCATGTTGCAGGTATTGATCAACCATTGAACGACCACCCTTTCAAGGTCTTAGAATGGACGTATCAACTTGTTTATACAATTTTTATATTCTCAAAAGACATAACTTTTAAGAGCAAACAGAAGCCCAAAAATGAATTTTTTTTCAGCAAAAACCCAATTTCAGGACGAGCCACACCCCCCCCTCCCCCCCCCCCCCCCTTTAAGATTCCTTTAGACATATATAGATGTAAAGTTTTGAGAAATTTCTTTGCTGCTTATGGTAAGCAGTTTGCCTAAAAAAAATCTACACAAAAGCAGAGAAACGGAAAGAGAAAGCGGTAAAAGAGATAACAGCAAAAGGAGAGATAAAAGGGGCGGATAGACGAGGAAGGAGAGAAACAGGGGAAAGTGATTATATTAAGGATTGATAAACAAACAGATTGATGAGTATTAAAAGTTGACAAAAATGACTATTGTTCATGTGTTAATAACTTGACCGTATCTATCTACCTATCTATCTATCTATCTATCTACCCTCATTCTATCTATCTGTCTGTCTGTCTGTCTATCAGCCTATCTGTCTATCTATCTGTCTGTCTGTCTGCCTGTCTGTCTGTCTGTCTGTCTATCTATTTACCTATCTATCTATCTATTTAACCAACTAACTACCTAACTAGCTATCTACCTAACTAGATATCTAACGACCCAACTGAGTGTGTGGATACACCTGTCAGAGTTACCATGTTTGTCAACACAGTTTTCACCACTGAAGCACGCCACAAATGTGAATTCCTTGAGCAGAGCCCACACACATTGCCTGCCTGTAACGACCGCTACTGTAAGCCTTTACGTTTTAATGGGCCTATAAACGTCGAAAAGCCGTTACTGCTTTTAACGTCCTCTTAAACAAACGTAAATGATTTCAGCCAGGTGACTTAGTGGCAACATTTTAGATTTGAAGCCTCCCTTTTCTAAGAAAGACATCTGAAGACTGGATAGGAGTGTAAAAGGGTTAATAGTGATTCATAAATTAATGCCTGTCGACTTAGTGGGAAAATAAGTTCTATAGTTTTAGAATCAGGTAACAGGCAAGCTATTACGAGCACTAAACATACGCTCGTGTCTGTAGAGTGTTGTGAATATAAATTTTGACTTTGTGCTGATCTTAGTTCATGGGTATTTTTATATACCGCAAAAAACAAACCGTTCGGGTGATAAGTTCAAATTATTTATTATATGAGAAAGAGAGTGAAAGCGGTTAAAACGAAAAATAGGTAGACAGTGAGAAAAAAAGTAACGGTGAGTTACATTAAAAAGAAAATGGAATATTTGCCTATCACTATTGTAATAAATTAACTGCTTTTTCTTATATTTAAGTATGTGTATAAGATTGTATGAGTTGTTAGAGTTACACATCAATTCTGTCTCGCAGTGATCCAGTAAATGAACTTAATACAGTTCTCTGTTAAACGACTTTAAAGAGAATAATATGACAATCTGATTCAGATATCAAAGACCTTACAGTAATCATGTTGATGCAGATCTAAGAATATGAAGACTTGACTTCTCTTTGCTCAGTGTTTGAAGTATTTTGAACATCAAATATTAACCTCTTGCCACTTCCCGCCACGCCTTATGGGCTCTTGTTTAATCTGCATTCAGCATGGCGGCCATTTTGTCCTATGATGTTGACAGTGACGTCTTGTGCTAAGTTCAAGATCAAGAAACGTAATGCAAACCGTGAAGGAACACCGTTCAAACGGCTAAGTAGTCATGACAGAATAGCGAGATAGCAGCGCATTCTTACTGTAGTCACCTCTACATCTCCGTGGTAGAAGGGTTAAGACTTTAAGGTTGAGATGGTGGACGTTTTATGGCTGGCAATGCCATAATTAAGGCTCTCATTTAGTCTTTTTTAAAAAATCAAAATTGACTAAACATGCAAATATATTTTCATCCTTTCATCTCTTTTGATGTCTTCTTTCTAAAGAATGATTGGGACGGAAGCGCATATTAAGAAAAGTTCTAAAGTCAAATCTTGAAAAAAGAACAAACAAAAAAAAAAAAAAAAACCAAACAAAAAAACAAAAAACATGGCCAAAACATTTGCCGTTGAAGAACGAAAGGTTCTGAAGAAGAGTTTACAGATTGTGTACAAACTACATAGAGATTGATTTTTCAAGAAAGAACCTATTTTTCTGTTGCTTCTTCTTTTTTTTTAAATCTCTTATTCTGTCTTCTTTCTTTTCCTTTTTGACAAGGACGATGACTAAGACTGTTTTGTTAGTCACAGTTCAAGTTCTACAATGAGTGGTACAAACTGTTGTTGGTTATGTAACTTTTTTGTAACGTTTTTATGGAACGTTTTTCTACTTCTTTCAACTGTGGTGATCATATTATGAATTGAGTGTAAAGGTTAATGCCACATGATAAAGGAAACTCACAGTTTTAGATTTAAGAACACTTCATATCAAACAATTCTGTAAATCTGGAACGATTATTTCCACCCTCAAGGAAAAGAGGCCTATTAGAATATAGAAGTATTGGCAAAAACGAAAGATTTAATGACTAAAACGTCTTAGTTGGAGGTCTGGTATATGTCTTTATATTTATGATTATGATTATTTTTTCTTTGGTCGTTTGTTTGTTTCTTTTTCTTTGTTTGTTTTTTCATGTGCTAATAAGTTTCTGGCACTTTTACTGACTCTGTGCATTCTTTGTTGACACTATTAAAACCATGACCCTCCTCATTTGCCATCGTTACTTCGCTGAGAATTTTGGATTTATTTCTGCCGACCAAATTTTTTCATAAGCAGGTCAAAGACACTATATCAGTAATCCTCACAGAGTCAAACCACATGGGAATTCGTTAGAGTTGTCAGTTAGCAAAGGTTCCCGCCCATGACTTTTCGCCAAGAAATAACACTTCAGTTTCGCTATTAAGAAAATTATCTGTAGGGCGTAATATGATTTTTATGTACAAGAACTTTGAGGCCGTTTCGTTTGTTTCCTGCCAAGACTTGCTCACCTTAGAAATCAATATCTTGTAAGTTTTGATTAGCACTAGACTGGGGTAATTAAGCTGGCATAATTAGGGTCGACAGAAAATCAAGGGTATCTCATAAACAAGACTTCATTATCCAACTTTGAAAATTAAGCCTCATTTCTCTTCGCTTGAACCAGGGCCGTCGCTGCAGGTGCATGCTTAGGAAGAATTGTACGGCTGAACTTTTATCTTCTTCTGTAACCAGTGGCCTACATGGTTGCAAAGCTCCTTGCAATCCTTTGCATATCAGTATAATATATCTACATTGACTAATTTTGTCATTTATTACATCACGATATTGTTTTCTTTTCTTTTTTTTTTTCTATTATTTGAATGATAAAATCTTCTTTTCTATAAATCAGAAAGAGAAGTTAAATGTGTTTATCCAGTATTTTGTGAATTCCCTTCCTCCCATCCCTACCCCTCTTGTCTTCGCAACTGGTTTGATTACTATTAAATTCTATATTGAAGACACATCATAGCAGTGAAATGAAGTTAACCTTTTTTTCGGGGGGGGGGGGGGGGAGGGCGACTCGAAAAGAAGATATAATAAATCACAACTTTTGTAGTATTTTAAATATTGACGATGCAATGGTTTGTTTGGCTTTCTAGGTTTCGAGAGCTTCCGAAAACAAGACATTAAAATGTTTCAGAAACAACAAATCATGAATAAATTTCATCCATATAAAATGTAAATACATAATTTGTGAAATATAGCACTGAGGATGATTATGATTCACAAGAGAACATGACTGAAATAACAACGTGGTGAAATAGTCCAGCTGCTTTATGGTTTCTCGCAGGTTTAAGGATCCCCCTACACGATTGACGTTTTGTTTACTAACAAATACGTTAACCTAGGTAAATTTGCGGTGAGGAGTTTATCCTAAGAACGTCTATTTTAGTGTTTTGTTATGTTTTGTTTTTTGCCTTATTATCCTGGTGCTGACTGGCTTATTTTGGCATTAAATCATCTCCATAAATGTTTATGGGCTGCGTTTTACGGGGCCCACACACCAAAGATGTCGTCACGTCGGAGTCAGTGATTCACCGTCTTGTGGTGGAGCGCGTGTCAGAGGCGCGTGCGGGGGAGTGCATCTGTTTATTTGGGTGTTATTGTGCGACTGTATCGCCAGACCTGAGGTCGGATGTGTCAGATTATGTCTAATCACATCTAAAATCATGCTTATGTTTTTTGAGAAAACGCCTTTTGCTTGAATACAATTTTTATTATTATTTTTTTTTTAACTTTATTTAGTTTTGCAATGAATCTTTCGGCATAATAGTGAAGGACAATTACAAACAATTGATATAATTGATATAAATAAATATAACTGATAAATAAATAAATTAATTAATTAATTAATAATAAATAAGTAAATGTGTAAATAATAGGTATAATTATAAATAATGAATTGTTTAAAGATGTATTATGATAATGATAGCATGATGCTACAGCTAATCTTTGCTTATAGTTGAAAGTAATATTTGAATAGATAGGGAAATTATGGTGGAAAATAATGTTTGAATAGATAGGGAAATTAAAGTGAGAAGTAATATTTTGTCATTTGAATTGATAGGGAAATTAGAGTGGAAGGTAATATTTGAATAGACAGGGAAATTATGGTGGAAAATAATATTTGAATAGATAGGGAAATTATTTTAATGGGACGAGGAAGGTTTCATCAAAGCAAGTTAGAATATTGCGGAGACAAGGAAAAGTGGCGGGGGAGGGGGGGGCGAACGAGTGTTGCAGGAAGGGCGGAGGGTGAGGGGTGAGATGGGTTCAGGGGATGACGGAAAATAAGTGAACGTGTCGTTAGTTGTACATGGCTAGAAAAACACCAGGATTTGTGCATTTGTGTGCGTGAGCAAGATAGGAATACGAACAGAATGAGGAACGGTGAGGGGAAAGATGATAAGAAGAGATGTAATGAAGAAGTGACTGAGGAATATACAAGGAGAGATAAAGAAGATCGTTTAGAGCAAAACAGAGAAAAAACATTAAAAAAAAATGGAGGCTCACATGTTAATGACTTCGTTATTTATTCCTCTGCCCGACTTTGAACTTGCTAGCATATTCTGAATTTTGACGTAATTAAGCACTCACAATAAAACAATGTTTTATAGTTATCTTACAAGATATTGTCAAAGATTACTGTTTGGAGATTACATATTATGATTTTCGAGAAGAGATTATGAATAACTTATGGCTAATGACAGACGAAAGAAAAGCTTTGTTTTAAACCTACCAGTTCTAGGGTTGATCTATCCCAACCGAAGACATTGATCTTAAACTTATTCCAATGTCCCCGTGTGTGATGAAACTTGACCCATTGCTTTGGTTATGTCAAAAAATGTAAAACTAAAAGACTAATTAGCTAAAATACAGAGTTTTGTAAACAATAATATGTTATCGTCCACTATTTAGCCTTAGATAAGAGATTTACTAATTAAATTACATTACAGAATCTGTGACCTCATGAACTGGCGATGTTCTCACAACGAATTGCTAAAGTGGCAATATTATTTGTCCAGTTTTATGCAAACTAACAATGATCAGTGGCATCTTTGTTTTTGTTCTTCCTCATATAATGTTGGAGTTACACATATTATTTTTGTGAACTTTCACTCCCGGATAGGTGTTGACAGGGGCAGTTCTCTATGACGGACGCTGAGACTTGGTGGGAACCGTCTCCCGACCTCCAGCAAAACTTGGACAACACCCATCAAGGTACCCGACGAGGAAAAGTTTTCAAATTTAACAAGTTACAGGACACACCTAGAGACAGAGATAAGGAGAATGCGAAACAATCAGGGGCTTATGGTTCCACTACATAAAGTTGCAATTCAAATCTGAAATTCTGTCTCAAACTTTTCAGCCCTGGTAGCTGAAATAATATATAGATTTCTCTAGATCTTCGTGTTCTAAATACCTTCTCAAAATTCTAATGTTGTTTTCCTTAAGCCTTTCAATCCTAAGAAAGTAGGATTATCCCGGCTTTTTAGAAGTTGCCAATTTTTGCTGAGAAATTTTGTGGGTAGAAATTTGGAATTTGGAAATTTTGCCCGGAC
>JBCEWB010057741.1:0-13841 GCA_039654565.1 Peronia peronii
TATTGCTCTAAATTATCATAATTATTCAAATTGACCATGATCAAACAACGATTTAACATTCAAGTATGACTACAAAAATATGAGTATAACACTTTAGGTAAGGATGATCTCGAGCTTTCTTATTGGTGTAATATGTAATGTTATTGGCTGAGCACCGCAAGTCAAGGGCATCAAGACTGGTCAAGCGACATGTGTGGTCCAGGATAAGGGGGGATAAAACCTGTCAAGTCCCTCCAGGTGTTCACCTGGTTTTGACACCTGCGCTTTTCACGAGTGTGGAGTTGAATGGTTTTATTGCTTGTGTTCATCTCAAAATTTTTCTATATTAACATTATCTAATTTTTCATGTGTCTGTGACGTGGCTTATGAACAAGCGTATTCTTTAAAAAAAACACACAAAAAATTTAGTGATTTAAACATTTTTATCCCCCAGCCGACAATATCTGAACACCTAAGACATCCAACTAAATCCATAAAACGCCACTTTTGTAGTCTTTGGCGTATTTTTTCAGAGCTAGTAGATGAGTAACTAATATCACACTTACCTAGTTCTTTAGACAGTTTCTTGATATCTTGTCGCCATTTATAGACTGCTGACTTTGTTGAATTTGGTGGGTGCATGTCACTAAAATAGAGGCAGTTATAAAATAATGTGGGCAAATTCATCATGATAATTATTGATGTCTTATAATGTAACTGCAGATAATCCTTATAATAAATTCTGACAAGGAATGCATGTAGAGTAAGTATTAAGGTCTTGATTTATATTAAATTTCACTAATTTCATAAATAACCTCACCATCACCACAGAGTCTTGACTAACTCCAGTCCTTGTGAACTGAGTAGTCCTTGATCATGATATCATTTCAGATGGGCTGTCATAATAATATTGATTTATAATAAATTTTCCTTATTTCAGACACCTTATAACTCACCACAAAGTCTTGACCAGTTCCAGTCTTTGAGAATTGAGTGAGTCTTGATCAGAATAGAGTGTAGCAATGACATTTTCTGCATCTGGTGGCTGAACCACAGATTCTGTCATCATGAAATCTCTTTAGGTTTAGAAGACAAAATAAAAAACGAAGTGAACAGTAAAGACTTCACTCTGTTAACAGATGGACATAAAACAATGTAATAGTTTTTACTTATAGACCTATATTCTGTAAAGAAATTAAAGCACACAGTTTCCAAATTTTATTTAGTCTCTAGACATAAGAAAATAAGTGCTGTTCGTTCTATGACCATTGAATGGTCTGCGTAGTTTCTAGTTTATATCTGGTGTAAAAAAATGACAAGAAAATACTTAATGTTATTTTTTTTAAATATACCACAATTTGTGATTCCTCAAAGAATAAGTCAATTTCTGTCTCGGTGTGCATTGCTTCCCAGTCCTTACTACAAATCTGTTTCAGCCTAGTCATAAATGAGACAGAATCTATGACTGAAAAACCTTTATATTCCATTAAACTTTTAACACCTACATTTGTAGTTAAATGCATTTTCTTTATCAGGGTGCTCAAGCTCTGCACTGGTTATGGTCCTTATTCATTCTACACTATCATGGAATGTTAATGTGTCCACTGATATCAGGTTCTTCACTCTGTGAACAGCTCAGTGTGATTATATATCAGCTCACAAAGTTCTTTCTTTCCCATGCTCCTTACTGACCTCAAGCAAAAGTTTTTATTTCATTGTGATGATTAAAAAATGCTCCACATCTCTGTCATTTATACTTATCATTTGATGTCAATAATGACTCTACTTCAGGATTTCTCCACATGCATTTGATTTTGCCTGTTTGAATGTCTTAGATGGAAAAAACAGAGCATCTACATACATTTAAAAAACTTGTGCGCTCTTTTGCAATGTCAATTCTTCCCTGTCTATGAAACCTGGACATTTAATGCAGATTTACAAAGACTGACCCTTGTAACAGAAATGAAATGCTACAAGAAAATCCTTGGCATAAACTACAAACACCAACAAATGAAGAGTTGTGTATCAGGAACCTAGAGAGCCTCACAAAAAATCTCCTCACTATAGTGAAGAACCAAAAAATTGAGATGGTACAATCATGTCCTTTCAGGCCTTGAACAAACAATCTTTCAAGACACAGTAGGAGGCAGCCACAGATGAGGAAAACAAAGAAAGAGATGGGAAAAACAACATCTGAGAATGGACAGGAATAAGATTTGCTGATTCTCAAAGAGCAGTGAAGTACAGAAAGAGTTAGAGGAAGTTAATGGCTTCATCCTAAAAGGCGCCCCTATGAGATTTGTAGAGGTGAGTGGTGATGTGAGTATTTCTTGAGGACTAATTATCTTGTAATCAAAATCAAATGCCTCATCTATGCTATAAATCTGCAACAAAACCCATAAAAGGCTTATGGACTTGTAAACCACTGGATGTATCCATATGAACTTTGGCGTACAACATTGTTGCATAAGGATCTGTGTTTGTTCTTACATAAAGCCACAAAAAAGCTTACTATGTTTGACATTATCCTAAAAAGGCAATAATAACTGAATAGTAAACTCGTGAGAGTGTTTGATCCGAATTGTAGGTTTGATAGGTTGATGCGTTCAAACACCAAACCCGTTTTCTTTGAATAACATTCAGTTCAATTATCCAAAATACCAACATCAAGGTGCGCACACTTGTCATACATTTCAAGTTGCAGGACAGTGTCGGTTTGACCTATATTTAAAAAATCTCTCATGAAGGCCATGAGTTTTCTACTAGTTTCCAATATCTTCATATGACATGTTTTTGTCACATTGTATGATATTATCAAGCGAGCTGCATTCTTCCAAAAATCAATACTCATTACATATTTCTGGAAAGAACTGTGGCAAAATACTGATATCATCTTGTTCTAAATGACAGCAAAAATTACTTGTAATAATCATGATTCCTTATAATGGAGTCAAATGATAAAGAACTTTTTCATACAAGACTGTGTCAAACATACAGTTAAGAGCATATGTAAAGAAAAAAATGACAAGAGTAAAAAGTAGTAATATGTGATGAACAATTCAAGTAATGTCTACTGTAAATCTTTCATTCGTAATCAGGACTAGATGCAAATTAACATTAGAGATTCATAGACAATTCATGGCATCAAAGATAAAGTCTGATGACTGAAGTTTTTGAATGTTCATATTAAAATGTCGAAGAGAAATATTACCCTATCATGACAGCAATTCATGTCACTTTCAGCATTTGAGAGTCAGTCCAACTAATTTCAAACTAAATCACATTAAGTTACATAAAGAACAATGATAGAAAGGGTGGCTAGGGCTTTCTGATTTGTTTTTTTAAAAATTAATTTAGAGGTTTTGTCCACATCCACACTCTGGGCAAGTATAAAATCTCAAATCAGTTTCTAAAGATTGTTATAATTACTGTCATACTTTAAGGGGGAAAATCATGCTCCCAACAATCCCAGTGAATTTCTTGAAAGTTACTTCTACTTAACAGAGGAATAACTATCCATGTATTATGTGCATTATTTTGAAATAAAAACAAAAACTGACGTTACACATTAAACAAGTCAAAGTTGAGACAAAACAAATTGTTAAGTGTTACTGAGGTCAGTGGCACCTGCTCATATTTCACCTGTTTGGGATTCTTTTTCTTTTATGTGTATTTGTGACTTAACTAATATTCTTTCAACATAAAACATTAAGCAAACAAATTGCTGGTCTTTGGGATATGATTGCAACCATAAATAGCATGCATATCAATGACTGAGGCTACCTGACTGATTGGCCAACAATTGTGCATAAATGCACTCAGTGTAGATATTGGACCTCAACAGCATGTGCCACAAGCTCCTCTTTACCACTTTCAGAAATCACATTGACAATAATAAGTATCCCAGAATGAAGAGTCAATACAACACATAAATCAAAATAATGTGAATCTCACAATTTAGTCAAACAATTGAATAAGGCTGGCCAGTCACTACAAATCTAATCTTCCGATCTTGTCATGTGGAACTTACAGTCACAAATGGAAGAAACAACAGAAAAGACTGGAACATATTTTCATTAGCTATGGCTCATTCTTTTGATTTCACACAAAAGAGATAATTGCATACAAAAATGCATCACCTCTGAGCTCTTTATAAAAAGATGGACTCTACTGAAGAAAATGAATCAGTTAGTGCTAAAGTAAGGTAATGGTAAAACAGAAATTTCATGCAAGGAACATTCTCTCTACCTTCTAATATTCCAACTTGTACTCATATAGTAAGGGGTTAGGATAATTATACATTTATCCACTTTCTGATATTAGATTTTGTGAAATTAAACCTACTTGAAACTTTCTACAGCAAATCTAGTATGAAGCATCTTCCAGTCATCAACTCTCCTACGCCACACAGTTCTTTGAGTTTTTTCCCTCTCAATATCAGCAGAGATGAGACGCACATAAAGATCTGCATATGATCGCCTGTTGCTCAGCATTGTTTGATTGATCATCTGCAAATCAAGAAAAAAATAAAAAATAGAAAAAGTAAAGATGGGATAGTTGTGTTAGAATTTCTCTTTCTCTTTCTCCAGTTGTGAGTTTTGCAATAAGTGACAGCTGATATTAATATCAACTAGTCTGAAATACTTATCAGCATTGGAAAACTGTACTGTTATTACCATCCAACATATATTCACTAATACAAGTAAGGCCATGCAAATATTCATCATGAAGGAAATGCCAATGTGTACCATTACCATGATTTTTTTTTTTTTTTGAGTGAGGAGGGCATGCTAGAATATAAATTTTGGCTACAGATTATTTCATGAATCTGTACATGCTTATTAAAATAGTCTAACTAACATAATCAAACAGCCCAAGGAGCATAAGTGAAAAGTGACAGTTGCCATAAAGTAATGAAAATCAGCATTCGTGAGTGAGTCTGATCTCAGTGTTTTCTTACATTTTGAGAACAAAAGACCTGTACAAGGTACAAAATACACCCTTTGTTCATAAAACATTCCCAGGAGCGTAAGTGAAAACTGACATATACAAATGACAATGAAAATCTGCATAAGTGAGTGTGTTTCTAACTCTAATCTCAGTGTTTTCTCAAATTTTGAGACCAAAGACATACTGCTACCTGATAATTTCAGAAAGTTTTTGCTCATGTCTTCCAAATCATGATTCCAAACTTAATTGATTTCTTAGCTATCAATCACCAACTTTTGATTTCTTTATCTAAAAAAAACAGGGTGGAACCACCAAGTCACCCACAATGGCTGCTGAGGGCAATGTACCTCATCACTGTATTATTACAGATGCCTTAATCTCACTAAAGTGCTACTATTCAAGAGTTTCCGTTTTGATACGTCTTTCAACCTCCTTCCTGGTGGTTATCTCGATGGGTACTCAAAAGTTAAATAAAAAGAAAATTGTTTAGGATATGTATAAATAATTATATAGAGCATGAGAAAACAAGAATATGAAAACAATATTATCAGAAAATTATACAAAAAGAGATTTTGCTGTCTCCATTTAGAAATGTAATATAGCTGTTGAGAGGAGCACGCTGACAGCATTCATGGATTGGAATATTGATTATAAAGATCAGTGTGACTATATCTGCTTCACTGTCACGTAGATTATAAAATATAGAGTTGTCGAACATGGCAAAGTGTCCATTATGACTTACAAATCTATACTATAAATCTACAGCAAAACCCATAAAAGGTTTATGGACTCTATAACTGCTCAATGTATCAATCTGAAATTGGCACACAGAACTGTTGCATAAAGATCTGTGTTTCTATCTAAATAAACCCATGAAAACTTTATTATGTTTGACGCTATTAAAAGAATACAATAATAATTGAATAGTAAATTCACAAGGGTGTTGGATCCGCATTGTGAGTCAACAGTATGGGAGGTGGGGAGAGGGACAGCATGATGAATTAACACATGCTCAGCCTGATTTCTGCTTAGTTCAAGTGTTGGCTAGGGACTCCGGTTTAAAAGAAAAAAGAATACGATATGTAATATTTTGCATGCCCTCCTTTCCCCTTCCCCTCTGCTTGCCCGTTCCTGTACTGTGCTAACTCAGCTTAAAGTTTAAGCAGTGATTTTGTTGTACATTCACCTTTTTGCTTCTTTCACTCCTTTTATTTCATTCAGTTTACTCGGCGCTCATGATTTAATTTGCATGCAGCACCTTCTGATCCCTTCTTTTATTCAGCAATATTTGTAGCTATGTTTCCAAATATTTGTAATTTGTTATGCAAACACAAACATGACCAACCTAAATGTGTAAATCTTTTACAATATGTGTACAACATTAAATTTACTGTATCTTCACAGCCAAATGTGAGCAGGGACAACAATGACCAAAATTCATCAGTTGTAACAAAAATCACACCTGAGTTTCTTTATCCATAAACCTCTGGAGGTCAGGCTGCATCAGATGAGAAACGCTGTGAAATTTTTCTCCATATCTTGTGAAAACGTCACGTATCTGTGAAGAATTATACACTGTTTTAGAATAATGAACTGAAGCATAGTTATGAATACTGTGATATGTTCATAACTCATGGAAGAGACAGAAATGAAAATGACATGAATATTGAAATAAAAAACAACAACAAACAAACAAACCCCTCGCTCAAATTTCTGACCCAGTCCCTATTATTATTATTTCTGCAAAATGAAAGGACGGAAATTTATCCTGTGTCCTCCAGTTGTCTATAATTTGACTCTCCAGGCTATAATTTACACATCAAACTGTTCTTCATTTCACTATTTTTAATAGATGGAATCTGCTCAATAATCTGTTCAAAATATTTCAATCAAATTACATCAGTTAATCCTGACCTATGCATGATGCTCAGTCTCATTCAGATAAGCACTGTTATCTCATAATTGTAGTCAATAACACAGACAAAGAACATTTCACTCACAGCCAAAACTGTGAACATTATGACATCTAAGACAAAATTTCTTTCTGTTGTGTGTGCAAGTATACATTAAATTTGTTGAAATGACAAGCAAAGCAGTCATAAATATTTGCTTTCATCTATACACATTGCCTTTTTAGACATTTTGGATAGAACAATGTACCAAGAGCAAACTCATCACCTCATCATATGCAAAGATATTTATAAGTGCTCTCTGCCTCAGACATAGGAAAAACAACAAAAAATATTTTACTATGCACAGCATGGTTTTCTTTTTAATGGTGGAAGAAAATCATAATGGTATGGGCCATCTAATACCTGTCAAAAACAGACCAAAAAAAAACAACCAAACAAATTTGAGTGAATTAATTTATTTTCTTTTGCATAACTTACTATTAAATAATTATAATGTAGTAAAAACTGGTTTTAAAAACATAATTGTCTTCTCTTCCCAATCATGCTGGCCATCGTTGTCCTAAGCAATAAACCTCAATTTATGTATTTTTCAGTTCAAGTTTTTGAAGTTTGCCAACAGCATTGCTACCTAAAGTGCAGTTCCAACGTAAACTGACATTCAAAATTACAATAAAAATGTGCTAAACGATAATACCACCATTTTCTTCATTTCAAAAATGAGAAAGCAAAAGATTTCATTGATTTCAACAGATGGGATTACTTTTCACTCATTAAAATTAAAAATTGAAAGTGTTGACCGAGCCAGAATCTATAAATACTTGGGAGTGAATGTTGATTTAAAAATAGATTAACAGAAACATTTCTTTCATCAACTTGAAAGTAAATAAATGTTTCTATTTTAATAGAGAACTGAACTTCTTTCACAAGAAATACTTTTGATTAACACGTTCCATTGAGTGTTTTAGTATTACAGATTGAATGGGAAATACATATAAGCAAAACAAATAGATCAAATGCAAATGTATAAACAAAATAAACAAAACCATCAAAGAGAATCATGCTTGTACCAGTGCCTCAGGATACCTAGACATCAAAACTTAATAATTCAAGATCACTTCAATCACCAGCTTAATCATCAAGTTAAATATTACAAAGAATGTGGGCATTTGTCATATTTAAGAACTAATGACCACTTTATAAAAATTCATCTCTACATCAATGAAATGCCTGTCAAATTATAGGAATGTTTCTTGAGTATGCAAAGCACTGATGCTATTTGTCCATTTCAGTATGCTAATTGTGAGAGGAATTTCCTTTGGAGGACAAATAAAGTTTATCCATTTTATCACATCTCATCTCATTTCATCTCATCTCATCTCATTTCATCCCACCTCATCTTATCTTGTCTTAACTCATTTCATCTCATCTCATCTATTCTCATTCATCTCATGTCATCTCTTCTTGGATTCAAATTATTCAATTACTGAATCCAATTTAATCAACTTGTTTTTTCTTCTTGAGAAAAAAAGTGGGAGAGAGAAAGAGAGATGCATGAATAATAAATGAGAGGGAAAGAGAAATTTTGTTGAACAGCATGATTTACATGCATGAAATTCAAACTCTGAATTATACAGATAAAAATTATATAGATCAGGTGTGATGAGTAAAAATGAGACTCTGCTACTACTATCTGGTGGATAAACAATGGAACAAAACAATAGCTTTTGAATAATACTTTTTTTTTTTAATTAATAATTTGAAATAACAAAGTTGTCTATGTCTCATGATATATTTTCCATTGTGATGTTCTTTTTGTAATTAAAAAAAAAAAACAACCAAGCTGCACTTCTCTTTTCAGAGATACTGACACCGAATTTTTCTCCCGATAGATTATTTATGAGCATCATCCACTATCAGTTCAGTCCCCTAATTTTACAAAATTTAGTGTTTGGATGTATGTTTAAAAATACTTCACTTGTTCTCCATGCTGGCTTTAAATATCATTTCGTTATATGGAACAAAAGAGCATTTTACACAATGTTGTACATTTAATTTTCTCTCGTGTTTTCATCCTGAATATTTGTTCCCTAAGACAAAGGGGGAAAAAAATATTGATCATCATTTTGATTTATGACCAACACTTTGTACAAGAAAAGCAGACTGAGAAATAATGAGGATTGTGATTCCAAGAGTTTCTTTTAGACGGTTTAGAGTCTCATTGTCCTGACTTTGTTTGTTCTTTGAATTACTATTTCTCTTAGAGAAATTACTATTTCTCTTAGATATGCCATATCTATGTGTTATTTATTATATGTTATATTCTCAACTTTAAATTATGCACCAATAATTTAGAATTAGAGCTGGGGTTTTTCTTTTTTTTTTTTTTAAATGACTGTTGATTCCTGAGACTGTATCATTTCTGAGAAGGATAGAAACAATATTCTTATTTTAAGAGAGAACTCTGTTAACTTGTGTCTACTTGCAAGCTCAGTTCTTTGTTGTTCTATCTCCACTTTTGGGGATAAACATGTCATGTGACAGAGGAATAACAAATCTATCATATAATGTGATTATTTCACTGATTACTTGCCTTAACAGGTAGATTTTCAAAATCATTTTGTGCTCTGCTTACAAATTTTGTAACAAGCTTATTCCTATCTTGTGTTAAGTCCAAATTAAGCCAAAAAGGAAATTTAGAATGATAAATTATAACAAGCACTCTTAAACGTTGCTAAAAGAGAGGTATTTTTATTCAGAAATGGAGATAAGACAGGACCAAACTACTGTAGCTTTCAAAAAGTTTGAAACTTCCTATCTCCAGGGCAATTTTTCTGCACAGTTATGACCACATTGCACGAGTTAGAAAGGTATCTAAAAATATGTAGATACATTGTGTAATCAGAGAATGTAGACAGAAAAACTATCAAAAAGGAGATATATGAAAACATGTAGTTTGGGGTCACAGCAAGGTGTGTAGACGTTTTTTTTTCATATATGTCATTGCTTCAGTATGGGCAACAAATGCTGCATTATTCAAACCATTAGAAAGAAAATCCCATTGTATATAATAAATCTAATCCAAATTACACTATTACACCACTATACACCAACAGAAAAATAAGAAATTCTCAGTGGAAAGAAGTTGGTGCAGAAATCAACTATATAATGATCAGCTGAATATTTTTATTTTTGTTTACCTCCTCCGCGTTTGCATTAAACTGCATATGGTGTACGCAAATCTAAACAAAGCAGGTTACATCGGAGGCAAAAATCCTCCGAGTACTGGAGAGTGAAGAAAAATCCGGAAAGAAAAAATGTGAAAATCCTCAGCCGGATTCAAACTATGGACAAGTGGATATCAGCTGTTGTAACGCTACACAGCTCCACACCTGGGATATGAAGAAAACAAAAAAAATCACTCTGTGTCAATCATTCGCATTCATGATTAGGTGAACAAAAAATATGAATGAATGAAGATGAAGTTACTTCGAAGCTTTAGAAAAAAAAAGCCTAATGAATGCACCATGTAATAATGCACAGTTTGGTGTGAATGAGCTAACTGATGATTTTAATATTAAATTTCAGCTGTGCCAAGCCTGATCAATCAACTCAAACTTAAATAAGTCTGGTATCTTTTTTTAATGTATGTAGTCTTTTAATCTTAAGACAGTAGGATCATCTCAGCTTTAAGTGCATGTCCAGTTTAAGTGAAAAGAAGTTTAGTAAGTAGAAAGTTGGAGTTTGGAAATTTTGCCCCCACACCAATGCCTTCGTCTAGTCCACATCCAATTATTAACTGATGAGATTTTTTAATGTGCATAATGTACACATGGGACCTCCAAAATATATTGACCTTATCTGACAAGGCTACATTTGAGCTTTTTGAGCCTCTGAAAAAATTGCAGGGAGATTCTAAACTTTCCCATCCCTCGGGAGGATTTGAATCTGCGACATAAGTTTTCACCTAAGAGCAGATACATAACTCTTTGGTCATGGTGTTCCAACAATGAAGGTCTAGGCTCTGGCCATCCATAAGTGTGGTGAAGTATAGATGAGGCTGTTCATCCATAAATACGGCGAGGGGTTGAGTCTGGTCATCCTCAAGGACAGAAACGAAGTTGTAACTGGCCATCCACAAGTATGAATAGGACTTGCTTTTCACATTTATGGTGGTAGTTTCAAATTTGGAATAAAGGCCTATGTGTGTAAGAAGCTCATACCAGTTTGTGGCCTGGTTTTCTAAAAGAGATCCTTTAAAAAGCAATTCAAGAAGTGGCTTCTCGAGCATCTCTGAAGTTGGTGCAATCTAAAATTATGTGTGCCACTGTAAGTTGGCAGTCACAGGCCACACACTCTTGGGACATTTCTCTCCTGAGGAGAAAGGAATGAGTGAGGTGAGAATGATCCAGATGTAGACAGCTGAGGACTGCCTGGCTAAGAAGATCCTAGCCAAGATTCAAGCTCTGACTGGATAGAATACAATTCATTTGCAGTCTGTTGACTCCACTGCTGTTGCAATCTTGATTTGATGTATCACTGATAACCACCCTGAAATCCAAATGAGGTATTTCTTCATCCAAAGGATCAAATATCAGGCTGACCTTGATGATGGAATCTGATGCCTCATTTCCTGCAAAGTTAATAAGATTCGGTATCCAGTTCAACAGAGATTTATACAGCCCTCTGCTGGATAGACTTTGAAGGCATTGCAGAAGGCGAGTTACTCTAGTTCAACAGAGATTTATACAGCCCTCTGCTGGATAGACTTTGAAGGCATTGCAGAAGGCGAGTTCCTCTATCATCTCTGGAGGTGGGATTATTCAGGGTCTGGAGGCCAAACAGGGAGTTAGAGGATACATTGCATCTCATATATGGGAGGATTTCCACTGGTGCAGCATGGCTGAACATATTCCATATTTCGATTTGTCGTGGTGGAGTGATGAAACCTCGTAATGTCTTCTCCCAGGTCTTTTTCACAATGTGTCAAAAGCAGAACTAGAAAGTAAAATTAGTCAGGGAAATTATTAAAAATACATAATTTAAAAAAACTCGTATGTTTGCTGTCACGATATCTTGGCATGATGAAATCTTGCAACCCTCACCTGGTATGCTGATCTGCTTTTGTGTGGTTTCATCATTCCCAGTTTGCGAGAACGGCATGCTAATACGAGGCTCTGGATAAGCCTTATTATATGAATAGCTTGAAGCGCACTTGATTGACATTGTTTGGTGTATTTTATATCCTAACTGAAAAAGGAACAAATTCTATTTATTTATTTCTTCATTTATTCTATCCATTTGTTCATTCTTTTATTCATTCATTAATTTTTCTTTCAGTCAGTTAGGCAGTTCAAATATGTTTATAAGTGAAGAAATGAGTTATGCAAACCTACAAGCTATGTACCCATTGAACACAGACATAGTTACCCTTATCTGAATTGGCGACAGTCGCACATTAAAAATGGCAAAGTGACAATGACTATTTCATCATCAACGGAGGGGAGCCGATAGGTGTTCCTACTAGTTTAGGTGACAGACGTACTCTCCAGACAACAAGTGGCAATGACCATATTGGTTACCAAAAGAGGTGGCAGAAGTACACCTATCCCTCAAACAATACAACGATAGATCATATCCCAAGTATCCTCATCTGACAGGTGTGAAACAGACATTGCGATTGCTTAGCCAGATGTGATCAAAGGTAGGGGCGGACTTCATGGCGACAATGTTCAATTTTCCAAATCAGCGGCAAAATTTAAAGTTACTTAAAAAATCCAAGAGTAAAGCTTACAAATTTTCATAGGCAGTCATCTATCATCATTATGAGGTGTCGTCATGGCTATGTGGTTTGGCGTCTGCTCCATGGTGAAAACAACTCAAGTCGGTGAGGTTGTGGCTGGGATCGACTTGCTGATCCTCCCACTGGGGGATGAAAGGACACAAAGATTGAAAACCTGCATTTTAGTCAGTGACTCAACGGTCACCCGGTTTCCTCTGGGTAAGGAAGCCTGATGTCTAGCCTTGTTGAATAAGGGCGAATATATTTCGGAGGTCCTGTGTGTACTTTACGCACGTTAAAGAATCTTGGCAGTTAAAAATTGATGAATAGTAGACAGAATACTGCTATCCGGGCTAATTTTCCAGATTCCAAATTTCTATCCACAAAAGTTCCCAGCAGAAAGAGGCAGCCACTTAAAGCTGAGATAATCCTACCTCTTAGGATTGAGAGGTATAAGAAAAACAACAACTGTCTGATCATCATTGATGTTTGGGTAATCTCTGGGAAAGAATGTTGACCGATTAAGGTTTCAGGTCTCCAGGAGAGTTTTATTACAAGGAGACCAGCATACAAATGGATGAGCCTAAAGGATTCATTCCAGTAGAAAGCTAACTTTCATTTTACATTACAATTCAAGTTTGTTCAGCTTTTAAATTGTCGCTAACAAAACATTAACAGTGAATTCAGTGCATTTTAGTATATACGTGCATGTAAATGTATGTATGCATGTATGTTTGTGTGTGTTCTTCTTGTTTTGCTGTTTGTAGAAGTTTTACGCCGCCTGCAACTCTAAGTCATAGAAGTATAAGCACCACTATATAAACATATTACATGGGTTTGCCACAAATAAATTTTGGTAAGAATTTGTTTTTCATTTTTGCCTCATTGGAGGCCTGACATGTCTATCCTTTGCAGGCACAACTCAAGTTTTTCACCCCTATTTAAGAAGACTAGGTGCTGGGCTGGATCTTACCTTCTGTCCCCTCAGATCGAGGGCTGTGGGAAATTCTCCATGGAAAAGGGTAGAAAAATGCCATGTAAGCACAGTATTAGAACCCAGTACCTTTGTAATGAAAGGCCAGCGCCTTAATCTTATGGCTACAATGTCCCCCGTGTGTCTGCATATATGTGTATATGTATGTGTGTATGTATGTGTGTGTGTGTGTGTGTGTGTGTGTATGTATGTATGTATGTATGTATGTATGTATGTATGTATGTAT
>JBCEWB010057752.1:0-13841 GCA_039654565.1 Peronia peronii
ACCTCCCAACCGTTTTTTTTTTTTTTTTTTCACACAAAATTACATTTCCTTGCTTTTGGAATATGTTCAGATAGGGAGTCGCCGTGGCTATGTGGTTTGGCATCTGCTTCATGGTGAAAACAACTCACGTCGGTGAGATTGCGGTCGGGCAAGGAGATTATACTATTTATACCGGCCGGGACAGACTCGCGGGTCCTGCAGTCGGGGAATGACGATGACCGAAAACCTACATTTTTTTCAGTAACTTAACGGTCCCCAGGCTTCCTCTGAGAAGAAGTCCGACGTCTAGTTCTCTAGGAAAAGGGCGAATATATTTTGGAGGACCCGTGTGTACATTACGCACATTAAAGAACATAAAGTTCAAAATCGACGAAGAGTAGGTAGATGCCGCTGTCGGGATAAAATTTCCAAATTCCAAATCCCCCCCCCCCCCCAAAAAAAAAATTTCAGAAAAAAACAACCAAAAAACCAACCAAAAACCAGGCATCCACTCAGAGCCGAGATAATCCTACTCTCAGGGTTGAAATGCTTTAAAACAAAAAATGTTCAAATTTCATACACCTAAAAAATGACATAAAGATTTAGTATCGGTACTTTGATAATGTCCAAGTCATGTTCACAAATGTGCCTCTTGGTTGGAGAGAGCATGGAGTACATGGAACAAAGAGATGAACGATCGTATGTAGAAATGAAAAATAAATAAAATAGAAGTGAGAAATGAGCGAGAGAGAGAGAGAGAGAGAGAGAGAGAGAAAGAGAGAGAGAGAGGGAGAGAGAGAACGAGAAAGAGAAAGGCAAATAATGAAAGAATAAAAAAGAATTAGAACTGCGTAAAGATAAAACAAGTATGAAGAAAAGACAGAGAAAGGGGTGTACCTTTGATGATAGTAAAGTGCTGATAGGATACGCTGCTAGAGATACAGAACATGTAATCTGATTTTCGTCTTGCAATCTAAATTTCATTTGTGGAACTAAGCACAGGGCAAAACAAGGAATGTATACATTTTTGAATGAAGTAGGCCTAAACCTACAGGTATATGTGTTTGTTCGTTGTTTTTTTTTCTTCTGTTTTTTTTTCTTTTCTTTTCTTGTTGTTGTTTTTTTTTTTTTTTTGGTTATGACACGCTGTAGCAATTGCTCTGTTTTTATTTTCACTTCTCATTGGTGTAACTGAAAGAGTACTGCAATATTGTGCTGCGTGTAAGACTGCATGGTAACTGGATGAATTGAATTGATGAATGAGTATAATTTTTGGGCTATTTTTCTTAGAATGACGTGCTGGCCATGATCTGCTGATATTTATGGGAAATGACTTTTTTTTTTTTTTTTAACCGAGCTGACATATCTTCTGACTGACACTGATTGTAAATGGCGCTTGAATTTTATGTGAGTAAAGGCTGAATAAATAATATAATTCCAAGACAAGATCAATGTATAATACTGTTGTTGGAGCAGGGAAGTTGACACAGCACGAAGACCGTGAAAGAAAGGTGTGATGAGATGACCTGAGTTACGTGCTTGTACATGTACTCGTACTAATAGGTCTATGTGAGCTTGTGACAGTCTTTCAAAATTAAGTGCCAGTATGCCTTTGCTACGTTTGAGTAGGCCCTCATTGTTGAAAATCAATTCGACGTGTCGATAGGCACAGTAACACCCATATTGCCACTTAAGTCTCAATGATTCTATTTTAAATCAAACTTTTTTCTTTGCCGAATTACATTTACCAGTAATTTGGAATGAAATATTGGGAACTTTTCTCTTTAAAACGTGAATTGTGTGAGTTAAGGGAAAAAAAATAAGGAACAGAATAGTATTACAGAGGGTTACAATGTCCTTGATTTCTTTGCCCTGAAATATAACAACGACGGCCAGATTTTTCCGAGGACAAGGGCGGCAACTGCTCCCCGCCCCATTTAGTGCAACAAGATGGCGGGGGATTTCGAAAGTGGATGCATTCGGACCTTTGTGAGTGGAATAGAAACCAGTGCTAGACGATTAAAGTCTAATATGGAGCATATATTTGAAAAGGCAAGTGTAGTAAACATATGAAGCTTACATTCTTGGATCAGAGTATTCTCTCCTAATCCATAGCCTACCATCAAGTCTTCCTTATCTAGATCTAGATTTAGATCTAGATGAGAAAAGGTGTTTTGTTGCTATTCAGACACGGGCGGGGGGTCACCGTGGCTCAGTGGTCTGGAGTCTGCTTCAACTCATGTCGGTGAGGTTCAGGGTTCTGACTGGGCTCGACTCGCGGGTCTTTCCAATGGAGAATGGAAGGACATGAAGATCGGAAAATCTACATTTTTTCAGTAGTTCAACGGTCCCCTGCTTCCTCCGGGTAGGGAAGTCCGGCAAATTTATTTCGGAGATCCTGTATGTAGGCTATGTTATGCAGGTTAAAGAACCCATGGCAGTTCAAAGTCAATGAAAGAGTGGGCAGGGTGCCGCTGTCCAGGCAAAATTTCCAAATTTTGGCTCTAGTAGGGCTCTACCGTCTCACTGCGGTCCCTATGGCGACCCGGCACATATCGAGTACTGTAAAATGAACTAGACCAACCCCTGGCCTTAACCTGCTGGGACCCTCGGCTATGCATACCGCTGAGGCAAAAATTGCAGTATCGATAAAGGCACTAGTTCATTTTACAGTAGTAGGCCTATATGTGCCGGGTCACCATGGGGACTGCAGTGAGAAGGTAGTGCCCAAACTTCTACCCACAAAAAAATTCTCACCAAAATCAGGCAGCTGTAAAGCTGAGATAATCCTACTGTCTCAGGATTGAAAGGCTAGGAATTCGGACATAGATTTGTCAAGCCTAAGTGCTAGATATAATTTACTAGATCTAAGTATCCTATTTTGCTGCTTGAGAGAAAACAGACCCTAAATATAGGAATTAAAGTAGAATTTTCAGTTACATTGGGAGGATGCACAGATCCTAACACAATGTTTTGCAGTCTGAATGAACATTCTGTTGACCTACAAGTTAAGCCTCCGCATGAACAGGTTAGATCGTGGGCACCATAACTCGGATAGTCATGTTTTAGGCCCTGTCTATTGTGTTATTAATAAAAAATTTACTTGAATTGTACAGAGATGACTCTTAAACAGGTCGAACATGCTTAAAACTTGAACTTTTTTGGAAAACTTACTCTGTGTGCAACACTAGAAAAATGAGGGAAGTCATGCATGCACAATCATAAAAAAAAAAATGTAAACACGGAAATACACACGACGCCAAAAACTGGCCCTATGAGGAGCCTAACCCTAACCTTCAATCTTATATCTAATCCTAACAAAACAAGCGTTTTCTTTTTTGCAAAATTCTTTAAATTTTGCTTCAAATTTAGAATGATTAAAAAATGTGGCATCCACACCCATGTGAGATAGTTGACTGGCTGGGTGCTTACCAGGAGTTGTTTCTGAAAATAGCTCCGGGTCCGTTGGCAATTTAAGAATATTTTCATCCATCATTCTCGGGTCCGTTTAGCCACTCTGAAATAAAAACATCTGGACTTGATAGATCATAATAGAAACAGGTTTCGCATGACAACTAGGCAACGATAGATCTATGTTCTGCTCTGCATCATGGCTTCTAGAATCTGGCACTTGTTAAGAACCGTGATCGCTGCACACAGGTTACTCCCTCTGGTATGGCCGCTCAAAGAATTCCAGATGAGATTGTAAATTGTCGTGTAATGTAAAGGACTCATTTTTAAACATTTCTAGATCTAAGCAAAAACTTGACCAAGGTCTGTTTTGTTGGAGTAAAGCTCAGCACATTTGCTTGTTATTAATAGACTGACATGGCATCAGTTTGCAGTATCTTACTGCTGTAAATTTAGAACATCTCTCTATTTACTTTGATTCAACTCTTTGTAGAATTAAAAATACAAATATACACAATTCTATTGATTGATAAAAAAAATTTAGTAAAATACGAATAATATTTTATGCTTTAATAATAGAACTTCTTGTCTGGTGCTTATGCCTGCGACCATGAGATTGTAATCCCTATTGACCACTGTCCATTCAGCCGGCCTGGAACTCAAAGTCGGTCAGCCAATGAAAATTTGTCATGCATATTTTTATAATTTTGGCGACAACTACATCTCTGAGTCTGACTGCCATTGTATGAAGTTACTACAGAACCACTATTTTTAATGAATTTTATGCATCTATGGGCACAGATGTAGAACATGTTGGATTTTTTTTTTTTTTCAGTTGCTCCAAATTTCATCGCAGTCTGCAGATCAGATGTTTGTAATAAATAGACGTAGATTACATTTTTCTGGTTTGATTTTTATTTATTGTGGATTCTAAAACTAGATTCATTTGAGAACTAAATCAACTTTCAAGGCCACTGGGTAACATCCCAGTCTTCTGACATTTTGGTAGCATTTATAGTGCAGGCATGCTGCATCATAAAAATCTACAGAACAATTCGTGAGAATGAGATGCACATTATTGAGATGTTGACCTTGTTCTTTCATTGTGTGTTACAGAATGTTGATTTGGAAGGCTTAGTCTGGATAGAATTTCATGTTTACCAATGTTCTCATTTTTACTTCTGTTTGCAGTATAACAAGCCTTTTCCTGACAATGACTTGATAAACGTCTCAACTTTAAGTATCTGCAAGGATAAAGGTAAACAATTACGGTCCAAGCAAAGGAACACTAGAATTAGTATATAAAAAATTTAAGTTTTTCAATCCGTTTCCAAGGATCTTAGAGCTGAACATTGTCACTTATGTAATAGTCATCTCATTTGTAAAGTCAACTTAAGTGTTTAGGGGAATTAAAACATGGGTATAGTTTTGATTTTTTACCATTTATGGCACTTTTATCTAATCGTGTTAAGATAATGTATATGGAAAGAAATTAATGTCACTGAATCAACAATCAAATTGAGTGAATTGTGCAAAAGAAAGTGACAAATAATGGCATATTGACCTTAGGCTTCAATTTTAGGCCATTGTAAAAGTCTCTTGAGTTTTTCTGTCTTTTTCAATGCTTGGTTTGTTTTACTTTATATTAGAAATTTATTCCCTGCAGGGCATCTCAAAAAACTTAGAGGCCCTCACCTTTATGGAATGTCGAAGTTGCAAAGTACAAAAAGGAAAGGTGAGCTGAAGTCACAAGATATTATATTTGTACTCATGACTTTTTACACATTACAGATTTTGGCATTGTACTTTCATATAAAATTTTTCTGGAAGAGGAGATTAGTTTTTCATTGCTTCTTCAGAGAAACAGATTACATAATACCTAGGCAATGGAAGCAGCATATAAATATATGAAATTGTAATTGATAATCCAATTATTGTAAATATGTCATGGTGTCTGAATTGCTGAATAAAATGAGATAATTTTTTTGTTTGTGTGCATTTTTCTTACCATATGCTCATTCTTTTGTTTTCATGCAATTTCCAAAGTTAACTCTAGAACTGTGAGCCAGCCGAAGGCTACGGTAACCTGTCATGTGCACTGCCGAGCTTGTCAGTCTGGATCTTCGATGCTAGTGCTTAGGGTGTTTGCTTAAGCTATAAAGACCCCGCCTTGGCTTCAGAGTGGCACAATACAAGCTTACATTGGCCGCCTTAATGACCAATGTCTTTCTCCAATCTCTCCCCTAACTCCACCCTTTCTTCACATATAATAATATTTGAAAGAAGTTAATGGTAGGAGAAGAGGCTGTGCTCACAAAGACATGTCAATTTCATATGGGTGTCAATTTTATCACCTCTCGTCACACAGGCTATTTTCATTACAGATTTGTCATACCCCAATGTAGCTGCTTGGATCAAACCACTTCACATAAGGGTGGGGTTTTTACGTTCATCTTATAGAATCTTAGTGCAAACTGCAAGCTGTCACCCCTCTGACCATGTGGACTTAGATTATTCTTATTAGATCAGACTGGCTAATGTGTCTACAAAAAAAAAAAATATATATATATATGCGTGTGTTCTAATGGTGACACAGAGTGAGACCCAAGACAACTATCTGATATAAACTAACAGATACATAGGCTACTTTAGTTTTCATTCATAACAACTATAGCTCACTTGCACTCTCAGTGGTTTGATTGCTGGTCAATGCGAAACTTGTTGAATGGATCAAGTGGCCAGGGAAATCTGCATCATTATTCAATATGGTATAAGACTACATGTATATCATACTCTCCTCTTTTATCATCATTTCTTTTGACTGTAGTTTCAGACCACTTGAGTGGGCTATCATCCTCTATGTGGCCTTTGATTTACCTGTTGCTGGGATTCAGTTCTATCTGTGGACTTTCTCACATCCTTAGTCTAAGAAAAAAAATCGCAGACTATTAAAAAGATCTTGCACTTAGATGCAGCTACACCTATCATGTGACAGTTTGACAAAACTGAGTCAGATAAAACCTGATGTTGTCGAGAAGCTGAGAAATATCACAGCGATTCGACAGGCAAAGCATGGAAAGGCCAGACCATATAAACAGCGATGCGCACTATGAAGAGCATTTCATGTTGTATATACGTGACGCCCAGGACTAGAGTTAATAAATAGTTGATTGCATATTTCGTCTTTAGACAAGTTGCTGAAAAGGGAAAAATGATCGTAATTCTCTTTTAGATTTTATTTTGATGAGAAAGTATTTAGGGCTCAGGATCTTTGATATTGTTGACTTGATTTCTTTTGAAAATAATAATTTGTTAATTTGTAACCAAAACATACAAACACAAAAAAAATATATATTGACGCCATTTTATTTATTTCAAATGTCATTTCAGATGAAATGCTGTCGAGCCAGGTAGGTGATACTGCATCTGAAAATGGTGTTTCCATTTGCACTTCATGAAAATATTATACATTGCATAATTATAATGTACTACTGAAAATGGTCATTTATTATAATATGATATTGAATTTTTGAGAATTTATTTATCCATGAATGGATAATTTTATCATTATTCATTTATTTTGCATAAAATACATCAGATTTTATGTTTTCTAAATTTGAAAAACTCGATAAAATTGTGAAATGGCGAATCTGCCAAATTACAGTTTTGAGTGTGGGCAACACTGAAATTTGAGGACTTTTGTTGGGGTTTTTGTAGAACACTGGGAATCAACTATTTTGAAGAAATATTATATTGGGGATCAGGAAAAAATTAGAAGTTTGTTTTTCCATGTGCAGCAGTTGTTAAATTGATAGTGATTTTCGTCCACAAGTAGATGATGTGATATTCAGAACCAGAAGGAAAACAATGCAGTTTAAGGTACCCAGCATACTAGATAGATCGCTTTAGAATCTGATCTTGAAGTTTATCTGAAATATGCTGTAATTTCTTAGTAGATTACATTTCCTTTTCTAGAATTTGAACTGGTCATAAATTCTGCTAATATTTCTACTTTTTTTTTGTGCGCAAAATACTTCAGTGTGTTTGTTCTGAAATTTTGCTCCAGCATCGAAAGAAAAGAATGAAGTAGACATTAGGTTACCTGGCAGTTCAAGATCTGTTAATGTGTCATACTTTTTGTCGTTCTGCTGTCTTTATATGACAAAGCATTTTCACTTCCCACCTCTAATTGTTTAAACTGTCCTTTAGCACACCTAGAGTCAGATGGAAAGCTTTTGACTTGTGTGAGCTAGGCTATTATCATCTATACTTGGTCATGTTTGATGGTCTTAAAATCAACTGAGCTATGGTTCAGTGATCATATTCCATTTTCTTTTTGTAAATCAATTCTGTCAGTTTCATAGGGAGGATGTAGTTTTCAGTGGAATTGGAATTGGTATCTGTTTTGACCATGATTTCTGATTTACATTATTATTGTCCTACAGGTGAAACTGTCAAACTATTCCATCGATCCCAATGTTTCCAGAGCCATAGCTCGTGAGTCCAATTTTAATTTCTTGACTTATTTTCTTTTACATTATTCAAGGATGTCAAACTTCTGACTTTTTGGTTGTAGTTGACTTTTCTCTTTTGGCGGATCAACTGCCGACTTTGTTGAGTCCCCAAGGCAGTCGCAGTTTTGTAATAATTTCTAACGCGATACAAGTCCAGAACAATACCAGTGGAACCGGAAATATGGTAGAAATTCGTGCATACCCCAGCCGAAAGTCGAACTACTGTTCTGGGCTGTTTAAAGATCGAGATTGAAGTTGGTAGCGCTTTAGTTCCTCACACCTGAGAACATGCAGTCAAGTGGTCGCGTAACATTTTGTGGAAAATCAGCACAAGAGAGAAAAGACAACAACAAATAATACGCATATGGTCTTAGAAAGGCGAATATATGAGGGCAATGTTTCATGATCTCTATAATTAGTTACGCTCGGTGATTATGATGACGGCACTACCTGTAGAATCTTTTAAGTTCTTGGAATTTCCACTAGTTGTGTAATCTTATAATCCCCTTCCTAGGTTTCTGTAAAAACTAAAAACAGATTTCCTTCAAAACAAGGCAAATGTCTCCTAACATAAAATGCCTAGACGTATCTTGTGTAACTGGACAGCGGTGACTGCTGTGATAAAATCTGGTGGTGAAGGGGGGCTGTTGCAAATTTTCTGACTTTTTGGTGAAAATGGTTTGACATCCCTGAATATTTGGTAATATGATGTGCAACTATTTTAGAGGAAAACAACTTGATTAGAGTGGCTTACTATATGTTGGATTAAGAATATCTATTTCTTTTTGATGATTACTAAATATTTGCTAAAGAAGGACATATTGTCTTTTCGAAGGTGGAACTGGATATTTATTTCTACAATTTCAGTTGTCTATGATTTTGAGAGATAAATGCTGTTCTGCAACAGGCAGAGATCCATAAAATGACTTATGACACCAATGTTTTTGGGAGCAGAAAGTTGTGGTTAAATGTATTCCGAAGAAAAATTGTTTCTCTCTTTGTTTATCATGGCATCACTTTTTTTATCGTGTCAGAGTTAAGACTTTATCCTTTATTTTGACAGGCCGTTGTGTCTCCTATATCAATGAGTCAGCCACAGGAGAAGATGAACCTAGTGATGCAGAGACAATAAGCTCGGACAGCAGTGATGGAGAAGATGAGGAAGATGGAGATGAAGAGGACAATGTAGAAGAAGAGGTTTATGAATATATTTATGAGGATTTGGATGACATTGATGGGAACAAATGTGGAGATGAGCGACAGCAGTCAGAGGATTTGGGAGGCAGCTCCAATACAGAACGTGAACAAAGTGATTTTTCCTCAGATGATTGCAACTGTAATGAAAAACATAACTTTGTCTCATTGGAGAAACACAGGCAAACCAAATCAAAGGGGCATAAAAAACAGACAACCTCAACCAGAAACAGCTGTAGTGGTAGCAAAAACAAAGATTTGAATAAATTGAAGGAAGTGGTTGAGCCTGTTGTGAGCCAGTTTATTTCCAGTAATATCAGAGGTCACCAGTCTGACAGCATCAGGTCATCTCTGTCAGAGAAAAGTCTAGACATTTCTGAAAGATCAGCATCTCTGAGTGAACGGACTTATTCCTTGAATGCAAATCTCACATCATCTTTTAGAAATTTATCGTTTGTTTCCATTCAAAGCCCAAAAAAGGATACCCTCAGTAAAAAACAATCAGATCGACCAGTTAAGAGCACTATCAGTGATGTTGCTTCAGATAAATTGTCTTCAAAAAGTGATAATATTTCCGAACAGACATTTGTACTTGAAAACTCAAATACTCGTTCTTGCCGAAGAAGTAGGAATCTCAGTGCACAAACAAAACAGATAGATAAAACAACAGATGTGTCTCTCAAAACAAGCAAGCTAAATTTGAAAAAAGACCAAAATTTAAGTTCTAAAACAGTTGCCTCAGCAGTTGCAGTTCCATCTTCCCCGAGACGCAGTTTGAGGATAGATTCAAGGAACACAGCTTCAGTAAAGAGGGACGAGACAAAATTATCTAAGGGCAGTGTTTCAGGTAGGCATTTGTTAAGTAGAGAAAAGTCACTAGCCCCAGTTTCATGCCAAGATAGTGGAATTTTATCAGTAGAGAAAGATGCTGAAAACAGTCAGAAGACTTTTGTTGTTGAGGCAAATCCCAATAAATCTGAACTTCAAATGGCAAATGGGAAAGGCAGTGATGTTTTCAAGAGTCCTCAAGGTATCAAAGTGAGGAGAGTCTGTCCTGTTGCACTGAATGATAGAAAACCCAATTCATCTTCCAGTGCTAAACAAACTAGTCCATCAGGAAAACGAAATAGTGACCAGATTGTGCATAAGTCTCCACTGAAAAGTCCAAAGCTGCTACAGAACCAGAATGTGACAAATGATAATCAAATTTGCGGAGGTCTTGTTGATAGCGAGACAACTGACAGCTCAATTTTTGACAATGCATGCTGGTCGAGCTCAGGTTTGTCAAGTGTCAGTGGATCTATACATTCTACTGAAAAAAGCTCTAGAATGACCTTGGCCAACCATCATCCTGACACAAGCCTGGCTCAGGGTCATTCCTATTCTGGTATTTGCTCTCCAACACTTTCAATACCAACAGGGAAGGAGCCATCATTTGAAGAACCAAACAAAACGCAGCTTAACAATACTGCTGATGTCTCAGAATCACTGCTCATTGATGTATCCTTCAGCTCAAGTGATGAGGAAAGCCTTGATGAAGCAGAAAAGAGCTGGAATTTTATTTTGCACTCACCGACAGAAGTTCCTGAGTTTCATGTGTTTTCAGATCCATCAGCATTGGGTGATACTTACATTAGTTCAAAGACACCATCGTATCCTCAGCCACTCCAGACCATTCAGAAGGGTATGGCAGCACAGTCAACGGCGGATATTAGTTTGACAACGTCACTGGAAAATATGGAATTGTCCACTCAGGATATGCAAAACAATTTCTCTGTTAAACAGCACATTGGAGCCTCACTGCCATTTGCCTTGAACAAACAGTATTACAATGCAGCAGCAAAGAATCTTCCAAAAGTATCTTCCTCTATGCATTGTGAGTCTTGTGGGATTCACAGTAAATATCAAGAGCCTGTAAACACGAATTTCTCTGCTACATGTCAACATCTCTGCAGCATTAGCACACCAAAATCCTTATCTGCCTTTGGTTTTGATCAGTCAAAATGGAGATCGGCAGTGAATCAGCCTTCACAGATGGAAACGACTACTAAGATTTCAAGTCCATCACATGGCCATCTGAAAAGGAAAACGCTTGGTTCCCTCACTAGTGGATACTTCACAGATTCATCTTCTTCTCCCCAGAATGCTCACCATGGTTTTGGCTCTTCAGAAGAGCAGTCATCATTTGGAAACACAACGTTTACAGTAGCAGCCTGTAAAGCAAAGCCAGTGATACAACAAAATCATAAGCAAGCTGTATCTAATACAAGAGCAAAGTCTCAGTCATGTCATTGTTCAAATCAGTGTATTTGTCTCACACAAGACATGTCAGCTGGCATTCAGAATTCTTTTTGTGACCCAAATTGTTGTCAGAAGTGTCATAAATGTCAAAATAACTATGCTGCCTGTCTGACAAGGTCCAGTTGTGGATGCATGAAAAGACCACATGCTGTTGCGAAAAGGCGACTCAAATCGGTGGCTGAATCCAAAGCCTCCAGTAGTGTTGAAAATAACATAGCACAAGCTGTTCAGCTTCATGATTCTGATCTTTTCAGTCGCAACCAACATCACCGACCCAGTTATTTACAGCTATTTGGACAGAGAAACACCAGGGTCTGTGAATGGGTTCAGGCTGCCAGTAAAGTTATAGAGACAAAACCTGTACTCCGCTACCCATCATGTCCACTCAAAATACCATCAGAGTACCTTCAGGACCTACCAATACATTTGTCCCATCAAGAGCACCGCAAATCTGTTATTCAGCCCAGTGCTTTTGGTTTTGTTCACACGAAAAGAGACATAGGAATCCAAGCATCAATGAATTCTACCAATGTGGTAAAAGACTCATTATTGCATACTGCCAAAGAGAGAATGTTATCTGCCATAAATAAATATCCATCTCAGAGATCAAGTTATGGGATACAGTCCTTCTCCAGGACGGACAAAGGGCAGCAAAGTACAATATCTACCTCATCTTGCAGTGTCCAAGTTCCTGGTTCCTCGCCATTTCAGAACAGTGACTCTTCAGAGCCTCCACCTAACAGGCCAAGTCAACTGCCTGATACTTTAGGCAATAGAGCTCTGCGTGCATGGCAAGATATCCAAAAAGAACAATCTTGCCTAGAGACTCCAGAGGATTTCAGCATTAACTCTGATTATGAAGACTTATCGCCAACAATTTTACCTTGCAGGGAATCACAAACCAAACCGAATCCACCCGCTGAAACTATTGTAGACAGCCATAGTTCTATGGGTGACATTGCCAGTAAAGTTTCTCCAAAGATCAGCTCATTCCTTAGAGCTGATCTCAATAAAGCTATTCAGGGAAATGTTCGAACAAAATCATTTGTTGAAACACATAGCCCCATGCCGAAGGTGAAGTTGCCTGTGAATAGTGTTGCTGCAAGAAGTTCGTTTGAGCAAGCACACAATTCTGTTATGTTTCCTCAGTCTTACATTGATAAATTTTCCCCACATAACCCACAGAGACTTGATAGCGATGCAACCACTTATGCGTATGAGCAAAAGGTCAGTTCATCTATTCCCCCAGTGAGTGAATATTTAAGAGCTTTTCGACCCAGGAGAAATCAAACTCGAAAGTCACTCTCCAACTTGGGGCTGTGTACCAAGAAACATGCATCTTCCTATGATAAAAATGTTGGTAGCCAGGCTCAGAATCTAGGACAATCAGTGTTAGATTTGCCATTGAAAAGAAGGAGATTGTCAGGTGGTTCTCAGTATTCAGTTCGAGAATCTTGTGCATTAGCAACAGCTAGCACTGCTGTACAACAGAAGTTCTCTGGCGCATGTGCTCCGGTCAGAAGTTCTTTCTCAACAGGTGTTCCCAGTGACAAATCAGTTAAATGTGACAAGGACAGAGGTTTATCTCAAAATTCTGAGCAGCGATGGCGAGCCAGTACACCTGCCCGACAAGTACCCAGTACACCAGATCTCTCAATTGATGAAACCATCTCGACCATTATTGGGCCCCTCAGCAGTGATGAGGAAGGTAGATTCATCGAGTCTGAGGACAGTCAAAATGGCACTGTTGTCCACACTATTGATAGCTCAGAGGCTGACTCTGATTCCAGTGATTATGTAGATCTGTTATAACAGAGAGTCAATTGAAACCATCGTGTTCAGCTCTCCTGGTGTTCTGGTATGTCTTTTTGTTGTGTTGTGGCCCATTTTTTGGATGAGTAACTTGTTTCACAAAATACAGAGAGTACTCTACAATAGATTCTCTTCAATCTTAATTACGAATACTGTAATTACTTTATATAATGTATAATTTTTAGATGTACATGTACATGTAAGTTCTATGTGTATCAATTTGTACAGCCAAGGCAGTTATTTCCCTTGAATAATGGTGCTAGCTCAGATACAAACAATATGATGTGTCACTAATGAAGAGAGAGAGCATAACTAATGGAGAAGGTTGAAATTTCAGGACAGGACTGATGATATTTAATGAATAGTTGGTTATTTAACTGCAGTAATCATGTTCAATGCTATAGACAGTGCAATACTGAATTTGGATCCTTTTCTTAGTTATGCATGATGTGAATAATTGGTCTCATATTTTAATTGAAAGAAGTGAAAAATATCTTTTTTCTCCATTTATTTGGAGTTTTTGTTTGTTTTTTTTTTGGGGGGGGGGGGGGCTGTCATTGTTAAATCTTCTTGCTTTGTCCATTTCCCTAGATCCAGTGTACAATGCTCCATATGGAAAATGCTCTATGT